>JAOTAX010000007.1:27926703-27946128 GCA_025629825.1 Erythroxylum guanchezii
TTATTATTATTATTATTATTATTATGTTTTTTATTAAAGTTATAAACTTAATTTTTGTAAAATTAAATATCTAAATTTTAAATTCTTATAAAAATATTCAATAAAATACTAAGAAATATAATATTCATGCCCTTATAATATTTTTTCTAAAATCATACCCTCATAAGCCATTTTACACATCAACAACTAATTTTATCAAACATCTTTAATAAACAGATGATATTATCCGCTAGTTAAATCAATTATCAGCAAACAATTAATGCAATATATTGTTATAAACAGAGCCTTAAAAAATAGGTTGTTACGATGAGTTGAAACAAAATATGAACAAAGAAAATAAAACAGGTGATCTGTTCCCTAGAATAATCGCTAAGTATATCTTAATTTGGATGATTTTCAGTTAAAGTGATAAAAATCTTCAATAATCAATGCTTAAGCAATAAACTTCCTAACTTGCTCGCGAAAGTGATTCTGAATATTATTAATAAGAAAATATATAATTAAGTCCCGTATATTCTTAAAATAAAAAATTAAAATTTTACAGTTTAATTAAAAATTATTTATGTTAAATTTAAAAATAATTACTAAATTAAACTTTCATCTAATTAAATTCAAATACTCGAATTTGAATTTATTCATTTTGGATTAGACTAATTGGTCAACCTTAATATTTGATCTCAAAATTGTTAATTTCGAATTGAACTCATTCATTAACCTTAATTTCGGATGCTCAATTGGTTCATCGTCGACCATATTCAACTCGATCAAATTCAGACCATAACTCCAAGAGACAACAGGTGTCTGGGTCATCTGAAACATCAACGGACTGTTCATGGAATGCATCAAATTTACAGAATATGCCATTCCATCTCGGTTATTTTCTGCGGAAGCAATTAAGAAACAAATCCGTCTTTCATGAGACCAATTTCACGTCTCGTCGCTGCCATTTCACCGACTCAAGATGTGAAGCCACTGAAACTTAATCAAGTTGAGGAGTTACACGCGCACCTCATTAGAACCCATCTCCACACTGACCCATATTCAATAACCCTAGTCTTAAAGTCCTATGCTTTATCTCCGTTTCGTGCCCATAAAGCACGTCTCGTTTTCGATCAAATTCGACGACCCACATTGCTAAATTTCAACCACTTGATTCGTGGGCTGTCTCAAAATGATCGACCCACCGAAGCAATTGACTTGTACAGTAATCTCATGTATCGTCGAGGAATTTGTGGAGATAATTTGACGTTCATCTCTTTGTTCAAGGCTTGTGCTCGTGTTAAGGATGTGTTGCATGGTCAAATGTTTCATGTTCGCGCCTTAAAACTGGGATTTGGGTCGTATCTTTTTGTGTCGAATGCTTTGATCCATTTGTATTCGTCTTTGGGTGACTTCGGATTTGCTTTACAGGTGTTTAATGAAATGGCTGAGAGAGACTTGGTTTCTTGGAACTCGTTGATTTGTGGTTTTAGTCAGTGCAATATGTTTAATGAGGTGTTGGGTTTATTTCGTGCAATGTCAGAAGCCAATGTAAAAGCTGACGCCGTTACGATGGTTAAAGTGATAGTAGCTTGTAGTTACTTGAGCGACTGGGGGTTTGCAGATTATGTAGTTGATTACATTAATGTTAATCATGTGGAGGTTGATATTTACTTGGGCAACACACTGATAGATATTTATGGAAGGCGTGGATTAATGGATTTAGCACAGCAAGTTTTTGAAAATATGCAGGAAAGGAACACAGTTTCTTGGAATGCAATGATCACGGGTTTTGCAAAAGCAGGGAATTTAGTTGCAGCAAAGGAACTTTTTGATCAGATGCCTGAAAAGAACGTCATTTCCTGGAGCTCTATGATCACAGGTTACGCTCAAGCAAATCAATTTTCTGATGCAGTAAACCTTTTTCAAGATATGATGAAGACTAATGTGAAGCCAGACGAGATTACACTAACCAGTGTGCTTTCTGCCTGTGGTCATTTGGGTATACGCAATTTTGGACAAACGGTTCATGACTACATTAACGAGCATGATATAAGAGTAGATATGCATCTGGTGAATGCTTTAATAAATATGTATTGTAATTGTGGAGCTGGTGAGAAAGCATTAGAGATCTTCCATGAAATGAAAGAGAAGGATAATGTTTCTTGGACGTCAATCATCACTGGCCTTGCTTTAAATGGTTTTGCAGGTCATGCCCTTGAGATTTTCTCAGAAATGTTGAGAGATGGTGTTCATCCAACTCGTGGAAGCTCTGTGGGGCTTTTGCTAGCTTGTACCCATAGTGGGATGGTAGATCAAGCACTAGAATATTTTGGAAGTATAGAAAAACCTGATATGAAACATTATGGTTGTGTTGTTGAGCTTTTGAGTCGAATAGGCGAACTAAACAGAGCTTATGAGTTCATACGGCGAATGCCGGTAGATCCTGACGTTGTAATATGGAAAAGATTCTTAAGTGGTTGCAAGCTGCATAGGAATCTGGATCTGGCTGAGATAGCTTTGAACCATCTTCTTGACAATGATGCTTCTAACAGTGGCAATTCTGCTCTGGTGTCCAACACTTATGCTGGTTTACATAGGTTGGATGATGACTTGAGACGATGGAGGAACATCTTGATGTGCAATAGCCTTCTGGTTGGTATTCCATTGAAGCATGTGGAGATCGTATAGTTGGGCCTAACACTATCTTAGAATATTGAACAGAAACGAATGACTAGTGGCACAAAAGGATGAGTGATCCAACTGGTTCGTGAATTCTTTCTGAAGCACTACTCTTATGCTCGAATGCTTGACCAAAAGCATGTAATTTACGAGTTATTACGATATGTATTTAAAGGATGATCTTGGTTGTAACATATGAACTCAATCATAAAGAAATTAAGTAATTAAAAATAGCATCTTTAGATAACTGTTAAGTTCCAGTGATGTTAATTATCCATCTTGTTAATTATCCGAGATCAAAAGCTGTAAATATTTTCGATTTATTTTGTCAGATACTCGTAGTTTTTACTTATTTTAGATTATTAAAAAATATTTTATAATTTTAGAAATAAAAAATTTGTAAAATTATTTTAATAAAATTAATTAGTACATATATTCTTGACATCAACAACTTCAAGAAATGGTTCAAATCACTTGTTTGTGTTACCATGTGTCTATCTTGTTTTATAAATATCTATTCATTCAATTTCTGTGAGTCTCATTTATTGAATGGATGGACGCTAATTGAACAAGGTAGGTAACCGGTGATCGATTCCTCTCAAGAAATTATGCAAGTGTTTAAACCCTAGAATCAACAAGTTCTGTGTCCTTGAATCTTTAACTGAAGAATTATCTGATATAAACCCTGGAATCAAGTAATCTGCAAATATAAACTTATGTTGAATATGATGGTCTTCTGTTAAACAGGTATTGCATCCTGTAGACTATATGTTTCGAACTTGCAGATAATGTGAGCTTGGAGGAAGGAGCAACATGTGAACCGTTAAGTGTCTGTGTCCACGTATATCGCCGAGCTAATGTTGGTCCAGATACAAAAGTGTTGGTGATGGGAGCTGGGCCAATAGGACTTTTTAGTTTCAACAAATATTCAGGTTTGTATCACATGTTCTCCAAATATTTTTGTATCATTTCAGTTCACTTTCGTGTCATAAATCATCCTTTTGTTGCCAAGTTTAAGTTCATGATCGTTAAAGATGTCTACAGCTTGTCATCATCTGTATCTGGACTACAATTAGGATCAGCAATGGGTCGATCGAATTTCAGAACAAAATTTAGGTTTCGGACCAATTCAATACGGGTAATGCCTGGTCCGAGTTAGGCTGTCCCGTGCCAAGTCCACTGAATGCACAGGTGCAGATTCTCACAAAAGGATGTTGACGCAAGTCACCGGGACCAGTTCTGGAGGATGAAATGCCATTAAGGTGAGGTTTAATCTGTGAAGTAAACTTCCACAGATTAACTGAAACAGATCCTGTCTTGAATGTATTCTTCATACATATTTCAGATATTGAAGTAAACTTCTGCAGATTAACTGTAACAGAACCTGTCTTAGATGTATTCTTTGTACATGTTTCAGATATTATAGAGTTTTAAATGTTTAAAGGAATGTTAATTTTCCATTTTTAACTCCGACTACTCAATTCTTGAAACTGTAATTATATGTATATGCAGATGAGCTAGAATACAATTAGTAAATGAAAGCACACAGAATCTCTTGCGAAGCAGAAACACCCACAAAGCAGAAAATAGGCTGGGATTGATCAACATTCGTATTACTGGAGTGTAAGACACAGGATGAACAAAGCCTCGAAGCAATGAGAAGTGGTTTGTAACTTTTACAACGTTGATGTGAGCCACAGCACACCATTTTTTACGAGTGTGATACATGCTAACACTGGGAAAATCAAAACTGGAATTCTCTACCCATAACTTCTCCCGCAAACTTACTTCAGTAATAACCAAGAATAAAGGAAATATAATCGAATCGCTGGACATTAGTTTACATTGTGAGACGTTAAATTTTGTTCATGAGGAAGTAGCCGATGACTCGGATACACAATTCCATACTCTTACTTGGCCAGTTCCATCCCCAGTGAAAAAAAGACCACTAGGACCAGCATGAATGACGCGAATCTCCTGTTTGGCGAAAATTCTACCCCTTTCTGAAAAACTGGACAAGAACATTCCAGTGTCAAATCCAAGACTGGTAAGAAAAATAAAGGGAAACAGACAAAAGCTATGAGCAAAGCCTAATATACTCACGCGGGCAAATCATAGATGCGGATTGAATTATCGTTACAAGAACACAGCAACAAAGGTTTGCCTTCTAAATCATGCATCCCACAAAGTGTAAGCAGCCCCTGCAGTGGGCAAGTCACGAGCTCATTAGTATACAATGAAACAGAAACATAAATGATTTGTTTCCATGGTCAAATTAGACACACCAAATATACCAATCCACATGCACCACATACGAACAGAAAAAAATTAACACATATCGAGTGCATCATCACCTTATACTAACATATGTCCAAGAAGGCATAACAAGCTTCATTTACTCAAACCCAAAGAACAGTGACACTTCTTGATTGAACTTCCTAAATCCAACTTGTCAGCAATAATCAAGCATCCAATCTAGTCTGATTGTAAATTTGTATCAAAGAAATTAAATCCCTCTTCTGTGTGTTATCGTAGACCAAACTGGAACATTGGTTCCATGACTTCCTTCCACAAACAATATGACACAAAAACCAGCAAAGATAAAACCATGCATATCTATAGAATTTCCTGCCTCGTTCTATGGTATATCATAGCTAAAGATTACGGACCATGTAATAATGCATCCTCACAAGGGAGAGGATGATCAGCATTTAAAAGCAAAACAAGATAAATGCCCTCTTTGGTAAACAACAGATTGCATTAGCTGTTAGCTGATTCTATCAGCGGTTAGCTGATAGTTAATTATATCAGCTGATTTGACCAATGGATAACATCAGCTGTTTATTAAAGATGTTTCTTAGCATTTCATTGAATATTCTTATAAGAATTTAGATTTTAGATATTTAATTTTACAAAAATTAAGTTTATAACTTTAATAAAAAAACATAATAAGAATAATAATAATGATAATGATAATAATAATAGTCCAACGTTAAATTCTCTAATAATATGAATAATGCAACGCCATATTAGTATTTTTTTTCATATAATATGTATGAATTTTATTATTTAATAAATTAAAAATATCTATAATTATAGTATGACACAGATACGATATATGGTAATTATATACTAAAAATATTAATTTGATGTGACTCTTTATGTTCAAAAACTTAATATTATGGTATTTTTAAATGTAAACTAATATTATAAAATTAAATAAAGATTAAAAAGTTTAATTAATCCCTTTATTATATTCTTCCAAACTTCACGACACAATTGTTCGATAAAAAAAAGCAAACTTTGAAAACACAGAGCAAAAGTAAAGAATAAAGTAGAGGGCAATATTGTCATTAGGCAAACAGCTAACCTCAAACGCTACACTTAAAGAGCTTTTAAAAAATTAGTTGGTTGGGTTAAATTAGCCAACCCAACCAGCTCACAACCAAATAAATAAATAGCTTTTTAAAATGGGTCAAACAGTTAATTTGGGTCAAACAGCTAAAAAACAACTTATCAGCTGTTTTCCAAACACGCCCAAATTTACTAATGTGTTCACCCACTATTACTCTCCCTTGACAATAAAATTTTAATCCATCATGAATAATAGATGGCACATGAAATTGTGTAACTTACATGTTCCTCATTGTGGGTGTATGTCACCTCCAAGTTGCCACTTTCAGTAGCAGCCCACACCTGAACATATAAATAAGAAGCTACTAAATCAAACATGAACTTTTCAGAATTGTAAACTTCCTTAATGACCAATCATTTGCCACTAACCTTTACTGTTTTATCCAATGAACATGACAAAAGAAACTGTTCCCAGCAGAGAACAGACATCACAACTGAAGTGTGTTCTGATAGGGTCTGTACACACTGCAAAGTATCCAGACTCCATACCTGAAAGGAAGCGCAAGAAAATAAATAAAATCATTCAAAGAATATGCATAATTCAAAATTAGCTCAAAAATGTCAAAGCTTACTCGTATAGTATGGTCCATTGAACCAGAGAAGAGTCGGTTAGCTCCAACTACCAGTGAAACAACTGTCATACTGTGACCCTTAAGTGATGCAGCTGGCTCAAAAGTGTTTGTGGTTGCGTTAAACTTCCAAGCCAATATTGCCCCATCCTGCACAAGAAGATACTTAACTTCACATACTCATTGCAGGCAAGTAGAAACATAGAAAAAGAAAAAACTAGAAGAATACGATTAAGAGGAGTTGGGGTGACAGATTTTTCAACTCCTTTAGATGAATAAATAAAGACTTCTCAAACGCAAGACGTAAAATCACCGAAACAAAATAGTGATGCAATTGCATATGTGAGACATGCCCAGATAGCATGTTAAAAAGGAATATGATCTGTAATTTGGCCATAAGGGTAATAAATTACCTGTGTACCAGCAAACAGCAAATCATTACCCACAACCATTGTGTAAACTTGGCCAAGTGGTACATTTAGACTCAGTTCAGTGTTAGTTTGAGTATTCAATACCTGCAAAAGACTCATTTTTAGAAAGTCACCACAAACATAAAATGAAATTCTACAAACTAATACTGAATAACACGTTTACAATCATATTCTGAGCAAACATGAATCACAGAACAGCATGTAAATCCTGCCGAACCTTGACAACATTTGGTATACCGAAAAAAATCCATGGACCTTCAGTCATCATGCAACCAATCTCACCACCGAGATTAAACACACCCGCACACTGTAAAACATTAAAGAAAATAAACAATTATGGCTACTTCATCACAACTCAATCAGAACTAAGTTCCCATGAATAACAAAAATGGCAGAAGTAACTTGACAATGACAAAGTTTTCGACTTTAAAATAACAAAAGGCTAATAAAGCAACCTGACCAGACTGGCAATCCCAAATTCTGACAGTTTCATCTTTACTTCCGGTATAAAGCTTATCAGATCCAGATGGCAAAGCAATACCGCTAACAAGCTGCTCAACAAGATAAACCCAAGTTAAGCCAATAACATTCAAATCCCAAAACCGTTGCATACAAAAAAAAAGCATTCAAATTTTGTGTAGACTACCTTTTGATGACCTTCAAGCTGCGTTAACAAAGAGAATCCATCTCCCAAACTCCAGGAATGAAGAAACCTACATTTATCCCCATAACCACAATTCCCTTGAACCCAATAATTACACAACTTCTCCGTCTTCCTCACTACTCTATTATTCGCAGGTCTTCCCCATCTCGACCCATTATTAAAATTCGAACTTCTCCTCACAGTAGGTGGCCCCGAGAACCCCGAATCACTGGAAAGTCCACGCTTTGACGAAACTCCGGCGCCGTTGGCGGTGTTCGGCGTCGGACCAGGCAATTCACGGTGGAGGAACTGACAAGGAAATCGATTGCATTTTCCCGCTCTCCAATAGGCACAAACCTTTTGTTGCTTCGGTTGGTCGCCCGATTGAGCTCCGAGTCGATGAAACACGCGATTGTTGCCTCCGTTGGCATCTAAATCCATCTTTTCAACGAATCACACAAACCCTACTCGAGACAAAGGAAAGGTCTTCTCTCACTGTGGAATCAATGATCTCGGGTGATCAAATCTGATCATGGAAAGAAAAACGCTAATCGTGTTTCAAATCTCAGTCTATATCGAACTTGTGTCGTAATATATTTGGGGATTTAGCGAATTGTAAACCCTAACTTTCAGAGTGAGTTTTGGATATGTCAATGATTATTGCAGACGGAGTACGAGAAGAAGAAAAGAAGAAAGCTATGGCCATTAACACAATTACAACTCTGCCCTTATAGTAATTTGTTTCTCTTTACTCCTTAATTATATATCTTCACTTAGGGCCTATTTCATTAAGGGCCTATTTGGTTGAGGGGTTAGGGATGAAAAAGAATAGAACGTAATACACTTTCATCGTTTATTTGAGGGATTTATAATGGAATGTAATAGAATGAGATGGAAGCAGAGAGTTTCATATTACGTTTCATTCCATCATAAACAATGAAAATAACAAATCTCCAATTCGAAGGGTTTATAATGAAACGTAAACTAATAAATACATACTACTTAATATACCCTCAATAATTCTTCTTACCAATTATTTCTTCTAAACCTACCCAAACTCATTTATTATAGGGTTTCATAATGGAATGGAATAGAATGGGATGGAATGAGAGGGTTTCATGTTACGTTCCATTCCAGATTTCTCTTTCCGTTCTCCATGTTCTACCAGTTCTCATTCTTCTTGTGTTGTTTATTACGGGGGAAGCAAAAGAGGAGTTGGAAGACTTGGTTAGAGGAAGAAAACGAGCAGAATGCAGAAAATGAATATGCAGAAAAATGAAAGAAGAAATGCAGTAGTGGAGAAAACGGAGAAATGAAGAAGATGAGAGAATGATTTTTCCGATTTTGGTGTCGATGAGAAGTAATGGATTTTGGATTTGTTTTTGAATGGTTTAAGTTTAGTGGAAGTCGAAAATGGTGTTAATATGAGTTAGAGAAGTTGGTTTAAAAGAAAGAAACGAAGAAGAAGAAGTTGCAGAGTGTCGGAGGAGGAAGAAGAATTGCGGTCGTGCTCATGCACGATCGCGTTTTTGGAGGAAAAAGAAGGAAAGCCCGATTAATTATAAACCAAACGACGTTGTATTGCTCCTGAAGCAGAATGTATTAAGTAAGCAAACGACATCGTTTTGCTTTTAATAAAAGTAGCGAATCGCATGATCGCGATTTCATTGACACGATCGCGACTCTGCTTCAGAAGCAAAACGACGTCGTTTGGTTCCAATAAAAGTCATCACAACCTGAAGCTTTTTACAGGAAAATGGTCTTGTGAAGCCTTAATATCCCCTGGGAGGATACGGGAGTGCCACATCGGACTTACAAATAGAAACAAATAATAAGCTGATGCGGAAGCATTGCAACATATACTAAACATTCATTACATGTATTTTTAGAAACTGAAGCAAACATACATTACCAATCTTTCCAAACTTGTTCAAAACATACATACACAATATCACATGAACATAATACAAATTTGTTCCAAAAACCAAAACCAGCTTGAAACATAATTATTACAAAAACTTACAACAATTCAAAGTCATACACTCTATATACAAGCCAAGATAAACTCAAAACACATTTCTATCAAAACAAGACTCAGACTCCATTGGCTATTGCGGTTGACTCGTCCCAATCTTTACAATCCTAGCTCTAAACTTACAAGGGGCAAATCCACCGTGCTAAGCATATAGATTAATGAGTAATAACTAATCTATATATAAAATGATATCTCATCATACTAAATCATGTAATAGCATAAACATGCATTAACAGATTTATTTGAACAATAAATCAGACATAATGCATTTCAGAATATATTTTATAGTTAACAAAGCTGAATATCCAAAGAGGGTATAAACCCTTCACAATCATAACACGATTTTGTTTATGTCAGAAACAAACATATATCAGAATACAAAATCAGATGACTGTTAAGCCATTTACAGAAGCGGGTAACGGGACTTATACAGGAGAGACCGAAGTCTCGACACTAAAGTGTCACAGGAGAGACCGAAGTCTCAACACTGAAGTGTTACAAGAGAGACTGAAGTCTCGACATCGAAGTGTCACAGGAGTAGTTGCAGACCCTTCTAAGCATGCCTATTTACCCACAACTAAGACTCAACAGTTTTAAAAGAACACAAAGTCATTTTAGACATTTCATGTGCAAAGCAAGTAGTCAATCGTATTCAAATGCAAGTCGCATTTCCAATGATATAATCATGCATCAATCGCCTCGGACAATCGTTGTCTGAAATTCAGAACACAATCAGCATAAATCAAATTCAACAAGCAGAACAAACTAAGGTGTGACCATCTAAGATTACTCACAAAAGCTCCCTTATTGTTTATTGCCTCAAAGTTCCGGCAATATCTGAAAGTAGTCGCTCTATGCATTCCTCTATAACATTTAACACATATATAAATCACTATTGTGCATGATTAAGAATTCATTTATGTATACTGAATATGTATGATGCATGTTCATGACAAATTCTCAGGTATATTTCCTTACTAAACTGATGTAAACATCAATTGTACTTCAAAAGTTCCTAAAGTCATAACTTTCACTTACTATTCTAGCTTTTGCTGGAAGTATCTCATTTGGGTCAACTTTGCATAATCAATAAGATCAAGAAAATGATATACTTCTATAACATTCTCTTCTAGACAATTGTTCCTCAGTGTCTTAAGTTTCTAATGATACTAAGATCATCCAATTTGGTTTATTATTCTATAAGTTATGCTTAAAATACCACAGACTGTACATTTGAAATTTTTGGCTAGAGCATGATCATGCATTCCAGTTGTACAACCCATATCTCTCAATTCCAATATCCAAAAATTACAAATTTCATACCAATTGAAAGCTAAGAGAATAAGCTACAACTTTGGTGAAGACACTTTAGTCTAATTCAGCTTACATCAACACAGTTTCTTTGATAACCTCAGGATATAATTTATGTCTCGGTTAGTACTACAGCCTCAATCAAGACCCAATTTCAAACCAGATTTTGAAAGTCTTAAAGACAGAATTAAATTCTACTTCTTCAAGAAAGTTGTAGACATATGTTTCTACTTTAATTTGAACTAAGAATCACCTCATTTGAACATCTACAGATCAATATATCATCAAAATATCAAAGCATGTTCAATAAAAACAATCATAAACCTATCAATTTTCCAGATTTTTCTTAAGCAGATTTCAGGTCTAATTTGCATGACCATTTTGACCTTGACAATGGGGTATCTAGGCAACATCTTCTACTAATCAAATGTTCCTCAATGTTTAAAAAGTCTAATGACACCAATATCATGCATTTTAGTTCAGTATCCCGCAAGTTATAATCAAAAATCCACATACTGTTTTCATACTTTGACAGAACATAAATTTCAACTTCAAGCCAAATTTCCAAACCCTTAAAGACAGAATTCAAATTCAAGTTTTTCTTAACAATTGTAGCTGTATGTATCTAGTTTAATATAAATCAAAAATCATTCTATTTGGAAATCTACAGATCAAGTTATGGCTAAAATATAGAAGCTTAATCAGTAGAAACTGTTATAGCTATGAAGATGAATAAGACTACACTTACTTGTTTTGGCTCCAAAGTTACAAATCACGTAACCCTTACTCTCAAACATCCCAACATCATCATTTATGAAAGAGAGATGAGGTGTTTCGTGTAACAAGATGAAGAGCACATTAAGAGGGTGGGAAATAATTGTCATGGATGAGAAGAATGAAAAAGAGGAAAAAGGTGAGAACATTTGGCCAAAGAAGTTAAATGAAAGACCAATTAAAAGATGGTCTTTCCAAAAGTTACATGGGTTTAATGCTTGGCTTGGCAAGTGACACTTGTCACTTGCCACTTGTCCTATTTATAAGGTTTTTAACTAGGTTCTTTTATTTAACTAGTCCAATCAATTCCAATTCCTACTTTAATTGTCTCCCAATTTTCGATGACACTTATCAATAAATCACAAGGTCATTTATCCATTGCCATTTGATAGTAATTTCTACTATCATTTATCAATTGTCTTGTCACTTGACATTTTTTCTAGTTCAAAAATACCCAAAATTTTAGAAATTTCCTAAATTTCACCAAAATTCCGAAATAATAACTATTATCACCAAATAAATTTTGTAACACAATTAATCCAAAATTCACACTTTAATCACATTAAAATCACTTATATCCGAAAAAATATCAATGAATTCATGAACAATTATTTTAATGTATCAAAAATAAATATTCACATGTGTGTGAATATACTATGATGCATGAGCATGAAATGCATTACTAATTTCTCACTGTAATCTCAATTCACTATTTTGGGGTCTAACCCCGAACATGGGATGTTATAGGATTTCTTTCTTCTTCTTCACCAAACATCTCTTCTTCGTCTCTCCTTCTTTCTTTCATTATTTCCAAATTTACTCACTCTTAAATCATCTATTTTGCATTTCTATATCCAATACAATCTCTAAACAAGTCATACCTGATCCTTAAGAAATTTCGTCCTCAAAATTCATACTTGATCCGAATAGTTATGGATACTGAGCTTTCATAGTTTCTTCTAGTTCCCATGTTACTTCCTCAAGTCCATGGTGTTGTCAGAGTACTTTTACCAAAGATATTGACTTGCTCCTAAGTTGTTTAACTTCTCTAGCTAATATCAAAATTGGCCCTTTTTCATAAGACAAATCTGGTTGTACTTGAATTTTTTTCACAGGAATCATATGTGTAACATCAGACCGATATCTTCTCAACATAGAAACATGAAATACATCATATAACCTGGCCAATTCTTCAGGAAGAGCTAGCTGATAAGCTACTAGTCTAATTCTTCTCAGAATTTCATAAGGACCAATGTATCACGAACTAAGCTTACCTTTCTTCCCAAATCAAAGTATGTGTTTCCATGTTGATAATTTCAAGAATACCTTATCTCCTACCTGATACTCAATATCTCTTCTTTTTAGGTTAGCATAGGATTTCTGTCGATCACTGACAGCTTTCAACCTTTGTTGGATAACATGAATCTTTTCTTCAATATCTTTCACAATATCAAGCTCGATAATCTTATTTTCACTCAATTCAGTCCAACATACAGGAGTTCTACACCTTCTGCCATACAACGCTTCATAAGGCGCCATGCCAATGCTCGTCTGATAACTGTTGTTGTAAGCAAACTCCATCAAAGTCAAATAATTATCCCAACTCCCTGGAAACTCTAACACACAACCCCACAACATATCTTTTAATATCTGTATAACTCGTTCAGATTGTCTATCTGTTTGGGGATGAAAAGCAGTGCTAAACTTAACTTGAGTTCCCAGAGCCTTCTGTAAACTTTTCCAGAATCTCGAAGTAAATCGAGGATCATGATCAGAAATGATAGACAATGGTACTCCATACAGTCTCACTATTTCATTAACATACAAATCTGCAAGCCTATCCAAAGAATAATCAGGACGAACAGGCAGAAAATGAGCAGATTTAGTAAACTTAGCCACAATTACCCATACAACATCATGTTTCCTTTGAATGAGAGGAAGTCTAATGACAAAATTCATTGTAATGTTATCTCACTTCTATTGAGGAATAGAAATAGGATGTAAGAAACCAGATGGGACCTGGTGCTCAGTTTTAACCTGCTGAGACGTCAGACATTTAGCTATATAATCCACAACATCTCGTTTCATACCTAATCACTAGTAAAGTTGCTTCAAATCCTGATACATCTTGTTTCCACTAGGATGCATAGTAAATACCGTACTATGAGCCTCAAACAATAGCTTCTTCTTCAATTCATCATTGGCTGGCACACACAACTGATCTTTGTAATACAACGCACCATCTTTTTGCATAGAAAAATCAGACTGTTTACCTTTCTGAGTAGCCAAGATAAGTTGTTGTAACTTATCATCAGCTCTCTGAGCATCACAAATTTCTTGTCTCAAAGTAGGCCTTGCTTTCAATTGAGCTATTAAAGCTTCATTAGATAAAAATTTCCATTCACTCTGCTTAAATGATAATGCTGAAATGGTCTTCCCACTCAAGGCATCAGCTACAACATTAGCATTACCCGGATGATAATCCATAATACAATCATAGTCCTTAAACAGTTCCAACCAATGTCGTTGTCTCAAATTGAGTTCCTTCTGGGTAAGCAGATATTTTAAACTTTTATGATCTGTAAAAATTCTACATTTTTCACCATACAAATAGTGCCGCCAAATTTTTAAGGCAAACACTACCGCTACAAGTTCCAGATCATGTGTAGGGTAATTTTGTTCATAAGACTTTAGTTGCCTAAAGGCATAAGCAACTACTTGTCCATCCTGCATCAAAACACAACCCAAACCATTTCTTGATGCATTAGTATACGTAACATACTCCTTACCAGAAGTTGGCTGAACCAATACAGGAGTTTCAGTAAGTAAACTTTTTAGTTGATCAAAATTATTCTGACATCTATTAGACCATTCATACTTCACTCCTTTCCGTAATAGTTTAGTTAAAAGGGATGCTATCACCGAAAACTCCTTTACAAACCGACGGTAATAACCAACCAGACCTAGAAAACTTCTCACTTCTGTCACATTTCGTGGTGGCTTCCAGTTAACAATCGCTTCTATCTTACTAGGAGCAACTCTAATTCCTTCAAAAGAGACAACATGCCCTAGAAATGATATCTCCTGAAGCTAGAAATCACACTTACTTAACTTAGCATACAGTTGTTTTTCCTGCAGGGTCTGTAATACACTTCGGAGATGTTCAATATGGTCCTGTTCATTCTTAGAATAAATCAGGAAATCATCTATAAACACCACAATAAATTGATCCAAATAAGGCCTAAACACTCTATTCATCAAATCCATAAATGCTGCTGGAACATTAGTTAACCCGAATGGCATTACTAGGAATTCATAATGTCCATAACGAGTCCTAAATGTAGTCTTCGGTACATTTACATCCTTTACTCAAAGCTAATAGTACCCCGATCGCAGATCTATCTTTGAAAACACTCTTGCATCTTTCAATTGATCAAATAAGTCTTCAATCCTTGGCAATGGATACTTATTCTTCACTGTGACTCTATTCAATTGTCTATAATCGATGCACATCCGTAGTGTGCCATCCTTTTTCTTAATAAACAACACTGGTGCTCCCTATGGTGACACACTGGGTCGAATAAACCCTTTATCCAGAAGCTCTTGTAACTGCACCTTTAGCTCCTTCAGTTCAGTAGGAGTCATTCTGTACGGTGCTCTGGATATAGAAGCAATGCCAGGCATTACTTCAATAGATAACTCTACATCCCTTTCACGAGGGAGTCTAGGCAATTCCTCTGGAAACTCATTCACCACCGGAATATCTAGCAATTTATTAACCTCCTTCTTAGAATCAAATACAACAGCTAGATATGCTTCACATCCCTTCCTGAGAAGCTTCCAAGCTTGCATAGCAGATACCGTGTTAGTTAAAGAACTAGTACGAATGTCATGCAATACTATCTCAGACTGATCGGATTTCCTAAATATAACTGCCTTAGCATTACAATCAATTCCTGCCCGATGCTTAGACAACCAATCCATACCCAAAATCAAATCAAATTCATAAAAAGGTAATCTAAGCAGATCTACTACGTAATCATTTCCTTGGATCATAATAGGACAGTTCCTATACACTTGATTAACCGTTACACCATTACCCAGAGGACTGGTCACATGCATGTCATACTCTAACTGATCTATAGACACCTCCATATCAAATATTTCTCCAACACAGATATACGAATGAGTAGATCCAGGATCAATCAATGCATGCATTTCAAAATTAAAGAGAGAAACAATACCAGCCTTGACATCTGGTGCGTCCCGATCCTCACGAGCTTTCAATGCATAAGCTCAAGCCGAAGCAGAAGGCACAGCTGGTTGATTCATAATTTCTGAGTGGGAACTCGGATTAGGTCTATTATGATTATATCTTCCTCGACCTCTACCTCGTCCTTTGTTCCCAACAGATGCATGAGAGACCTCCCTACTAGTTTGTGATGTCTGAGCTTGTCTGAGAAGGCAACTGGCTATCTTATGCTCAGTACTGCCACAGCAAAAACATGCACCTGTGGCCCTCTAAAAAACACCCCAATGATGTGCAGAGCAATGAGGACATTCCGGGGCATCTGAACCTTGGCCCCTAAAGGAACCCCTACCAGAAACAACTAATGAGGGAAAGTTTTGTCGCCTTCCCCAATTCCCAGATCCCTAAGTAACTTCCAGTGCAAAGGAAATACCTTCCTGACTTCGTTTACCTGAGAACTGACCTCCTCTAACAAAACCCCTCCATTGACTTCTTTCTCTCCTGACCATTTCCTGTCTCTCTATTTTCATTGCAGCCTGTACCAGCTGATGGTAAGTCACTTGCTGCAACAAAGTAAACGTTGCCAGATGCTCCTTGATGGAGTCACACAAACCATCCTCAAACTAGTGACATCGGAACTCCTCAATAAGCACATATTCAGGGGCATACTTACTGAGTCGATTGAATTCCCGATCATACTCAGCAACTGATAAGTTTCTCTGCTTCAAATTCAGAAACTGTTTCCACTTATCCTTTCTGTAAGCCTCTGTCATATACTTAGCTTTGAATTCTTGGGCAAAGTAATCCCAAGTCAGGGGTACAGGCAGCTGCGGATTTCTGATAATGAACTTCCACCATTCATAGGCCGCTCCTTAAAGAAGAGAGACAGCACAGTGTACCATATGCTCTAATGGATAGTTGATCTCATCCAATATCCTCTTCACCTTCTCAATCCAAAATTTAGCTCTCTCTGATTCCTCGAAAGATGTTCCAGTAAATTCTTCGGCTCTGTACTTTCGCAAATGATCAATCGGAGCCTTAGGTGCTGTCATTCGACGCAATAGTGTCATCATATCCTACGATAGCTTCACTAAAGCCTCTCCCTGAGTTGGAGGAGGAAGTGGCACCTCAGCTTCTCCTCGATTGTCTCCAGAAGGTCCAGACATCACTGGACGAGATCGCTCAGGAGTATTACACTCAGCAACCTCGTCAACAACTTCACGAGATCCATCCATATTTAATTCTGTAGACAAAACATGGGACACCGCATTGATCCATCCATATTTAATTCTATAGACAAAACATGGGACACCGCATTAGGCCAAACATAACTTATACACTCAAATAACAATAGTTAAGCACTAGTTAAACCAGAATCGCCTAAACCATGCTCTGATACCAAAAATGTGTGACACCTCAATACCCTCTGGGAGGATACGAGAGTGCCACATCGGACATACAAAAAGAAACAAATAACAGACTAATGCGGAAGCATTGTAACATATACTAAACATTCATTACATGTATTTTCGAAAACTGAAGCAAACATACATTACAAATCATTCCAAACTTGTTCAAAACATAAATACATTATATCATATGAACATAATACAAATTTGTTCTAAAATCCGAAACCAGTTTGAAACACAATTATTACAAAAACTTACAACAATTCAAAGTCACACACTCTATATATAAGCCAAGATAAACTCAAAATACATTTCTATCAAAATAAGACTAAGACTCCATTGGCCATTATGGTTGACTCGTCCCAATCTTTACAATCCTAGCTCTGAACCTACACGGAGCAAATCCACTGTGCTAAGCATATAGCTTAGTAAGCAATAACTAATCTACATATAAAATGATAACTCATCATACTAAATCATGTAATAGCATAAACATGCATTAATAGATTTATTTGAACAATAAATCATATATAATGCATTTCAAAACAGATTTAATAGTTAACAAAGTTGAATATCCAAAGAGCGTATAAACCCTTCAGAATCATATCACAATTTTGTTTATATCAGAAACAAACATATATCAGAACACAAAATCAGATGACTACTAAGTCATTTACAGAAGTGGGTAACGGGACTTATACAGGAGAGACCGAAGTCTCGACACTAAAGTGTCACAGGAGAGACAGAAGTCTCGACACTGAAGTGTCACAGGAGAGACTGAAGACTCGACACTAAAGTGTCACAGGAGCAGCTGCAGACCCTTCTAGGCATGCCTATTTACCCACAACTGGGACTTAACAGTTTTAAAACAAAACAAAGTCATTACAGACATTTTATGTGCAAAGCAAGTAGTCAATCATATTCAAATGCAAGTAGCACTTCCAATGATATAAACATGTATCAAACGCCTCGGACAATCATTGTCCAAAATTCAGAACACAATCAGCATAAATCAAATTCAACAAGCAGAACAAAGTAAGGTGTGACCATCTAAGATTACTCACAAAAGCTCCCTTATTATTTATTGCCTCGAAGTCCTGGCAATATCTGGAAATGGTCGCTCTATGCGTTCCTCTATAACATTTAATGCATATACAAATCACTATTGTGCATAATTAAGAATTCATTTATGTATACTGAATATGTATGATGCATGTTCATGACAAATTCTAAGGTATATTTCCTTACTAAACTGATGTAAACATCAATTGTACTTCAAAAGTTCCTAAAGTCATACATTCAATTACTATTCCAGCTTTTGCTGGAAGCACCTCATTTGGGTCAACTTTGCATAATTAATAAGATCAAGAACATGATGTACTTCTGTAACATTCTCTTCTAGACAATTGGTCCTCAGTGTCTTAAGTTTCTAATGATACCAAGATCATACAATTTAGTTTATTATTCTATGAGTTATGCTCAAAATACCACAGACTGTACATTTGAAATTTTTGGCTAGAGCATGATCATGCATTCCAGTTGTACAACTCATATCTCCCAATTCCAATATCCAAAAATTACAAACTTCATACCAATTGAAAGCTAAAAGAATAGCTACAACTTTGGTGAAGACACCTTATTCTAATTAGGCCTACATCAATATAGTTTCTTTAATAACCTCAGGACATAATTTCTGTCTTGGTTAGTACTACAGCCTCAATCAAAACTCAATTCCAAACCAAATTTTGAAAGTCTTAGAGACATAATTAAAATTCTACTTCTTCAAGAAAATTGTAGATATATGTTTCTACTTTAATCTGAACTAAGAATCACCTCATTTGGACATCTACAAATCAATATATCATCAAAATACCAAAGCATGTTCAATAAAAACAATCATAAACCTATCAATTTTCCAGATTTTTCTTA
>JAOTAX010000007.1:27946228-27990530 GCA_025629825.1 Erythroxylum guanchezii
AGATAAATGTCAGTGTGATGTTTAGTTTTGTTTGTTCTGTCTTGGGTGGCATCCATGTATCCTCCCAGGGGGTATTTGGGTGTTACAGAATCGTCTGCTTTGTTTCATTTAATTCGCGTCGTCTGCTTTCTGTTTAAGTGACCTTCTGTTTCTTCTGTGTACTGTTCATTCTGTATTGTCTGCTCCTAATTTGACTCTCTAGACGATATAATTTGCCTTCAAGGTCTTCATGAAAGTTTTAGACCCATAAGTCCTCTTTCAAACTATCTAATAGTGATCTTGATCCGATACCTATAGTGAAAGTTATGCTAGTGGTCCCAAAAGAAAATGGTTTAATAGGATTGAAGACATAACCAAATTGAATGTTTTGGTGCAATTGGAGACATAAGACATAGAGGAATATGTTTTTAGAGGAAAGTGATGCTAAGTGACTTCAGTGTTGGGGTCAAAAGAGAATATGTAATGTTGACCTGAAATAATATGTGAAGGGAAATATCTGAAAGTGAGTAAGGGGTTGTAAATTATGAATTCAGTAGCTTTATTAAGTGATAAACTTAAGTATAAATTATACTTAAGAGATTTCTATTAAAGAGAAGTGGATAAGTGGAGATGAGAAATAGGCAGGTGTCCTAGCTAAGGACAAGATTTTTATTGCCTTAAGAGACTAGTTGTTGTCCTTGTCATTATCTTCTTGAAACTTCCTTCTTTAAAGCTCCTCTAACCCAAAGCTTTTCTTCAAAGATCCACCAAAGTAAAACTAGCTTTTCTTTGTTTGGCCTCACTTTCACTTGGATATTTCTTTCTTCTATTCCAAGAAAGACCAAACTTCCCTGACAACTTTTAAGATGAGGTACGTGAGTTGCATGAGAGTTAGGGCCTTGTGATGGTTGAAGGTTTTGGAGCTTCAAACAGGTAAGATTGTTATGATTACGTAGTTTTACATGAAATGAAGCATACATCACGTTAGCTCACTATTAAATAGCTAAGAACAGTGATATTCTAATTTGCTGGAAAATGAGTGAGGTGATTTAGTGTGCCGTACATGGTGATTTTCTTTGGATTAATGACTGAAATATTATGGGATTGTGTTAAACCAGTTTGGACTGAAAGATCACAACGATTAAAGTGATCGTTAGAGGAATAAATGAAGAAAATACAAAAGTTAGAATTGCAGAAAAAATTGAAAGTGAAGAAGTGAAGAAAATGTGATTAAATGCGTGAGAGTTCCGGCTTTTTGGACGATCATGAAAAATGATAGATTCTTGATTTAGTTGTGATTTAAAGAATTGATGAGTGATTAAGTCATGAAATTGGTAAAGTACCCGAGATTGCCATTGAGCATGCATTGTACATTATCCATTTACACATTTGTGCATAAATAAAGGATAATCCGTGTGCAATTATTGATGAGTGTGCAATGTGTGTCTTATATAAATGGGTTGTGCAGGTCAAGTATTCACATTTAGACGTTCCCAGAATTTAGAAGTTAATGTAAATCTGGAGCATACTGTGAGTAAACCGAGATAGTCTCACTTCATTATTTGTTATTTGAATTTTTGTATTATGTGCCTATTGAATGATTTTGTAAATGTGATTGATTATGTTGATTTCCAAACAGGAGGTCCGATACTTGTGATGTTTGACTTGGATATTGAAGTGTTTTCTGAATATGTAATTGCATGCAAGTGAAAGTGTGAATTCTTAACTATATGTTGAATGCCAGACTATGGTTCGATGATAAGTGAATATGATTAAATAAGAGCATACAAATATAAGTGATGCATTCCATTGCATAAATGCATGAAATATAAGGGCAGTTGTGACCAGAGTAGCCAACGATCAGAGCTTAAAGCTCAACGAGTGAAAATGAGCTTCGAGCGCAAAAGTGAATCAGAGTCTCAGACTCAACGTTTAATGAGCCCTATATGGGACAGTTTAGGCACTCGGTCACAACAAAGTAACAAGTGAAAAATGAGTCTCATGTACATTACATATGCATAATATGAGTGAGTAAGTGTAGTGAGTGTGAAATAATGAAATGTGAAATAAAGTGAGATGTGTGATATATGTGTTATGTGACTGGGTGAGCCATCGATGATGGTCACTCATTGAGTTCGTGAAACTCACCCAAAATTTGCAATTATTTTTCAGGATTACAAGAATACCCCGTTAGGCCAACGGAGTATACCTACAACATACAAGTAAAGGATAGAGGTTAGGATCAGTTTGCGTCTGCATTTGAGTTTTACAAAGTTGTATACTTTAGAACTATTGTTCAATTGATTTATGTTATAATGTAAGGCATTATAACTAAAGTGTATTGTATTTGTGAAAGGGCCTAAATGGCTATTGATATTGAAAATGTTTATGAATAAAGATGGACCCTATGTGTTGATTGATTTCTGCATAATATGTGTGATTGTGGTTTCAAAGAAAGAAAGAAAGAAAGAAAGAAAGAAAGTATACCGATTTCTGAATGATTGAGTGTTCTAACACACCACCCTCGCGGAGCACGGACTCGGACATCACTCTTCGATGCCTGGTTCGGGTCTCGCGGGAGTGGGGTATTACAAAGATGAGTTAGAGAAGTTGATTAAAAAGAAAAGAAAGAAGAAGAAAATTTTGCAAAAGCTCAGAAGGAGAAGAAGAATCGCCATCGTGCTTCTGCAAGATCACATTTTTGGAAGAGAAAGTAGGAAAGCGCGATATTTCATGTAACTTGCTTCGGTATTTTGAAGATATCTTATGTTGTAGTTATCCGAATGGAATAATTTTTTATTTGGAGTAAACTAGAGACATAAGACTACAAATTGTTTGAAGAGATCAAATTTTCATTCTGTCTCTAGAATTCCAGATTTTGAATTAAAGTTGATTACAAAATGCTTTTTTAGCTTATGAATACTCCAAAATATTTAACGTATAACTCTCAAATTTCTGAACCAAATTGAATGTTTTTGGTTAAACTATAAACTTTTAAGAGATAGGAGAACAATTTTCTAGAAGAAAGTGTTCTCAAATTATTCCATTTTCATTGTCAGATTTCTCATGAAAAGTTGACCCGAAATTGTGTTTTAGGAAAAATCTGAATTGACCAAATGAGTTATGAATTTTGATTATAATGGTTTTAGTTGTATATATTTATATATAAATTAAAATATAAATAATATATTTATAAATATAAATAAAATAGAATAAAATAGAATAAAATAAAATAAAATAAAATAAAATATATAATTAATAATAATATTATCATATAATTAATTATAAAATAATAAAACTTGTATTACTTTAAAATAGAAAATATATTAAAAAAGTCAAAGTCCCAATCATGACTTTTTCATTGGATTTCTATTTTTCATTGGAAATGATTTCTATTTTAAAATCATATCGTTAAATCTTCTGCAACAACCATTTTAATCTAAAGGGTATAATAGTCATTTATTATCCATTCCATTCTATTCTATCCATTTTCCAAACAACATTTCACTACATTATATTATGAACCGTTCCATCTCTTCCAAACAACTTTTTACTATATTATATAATATATTCCATTCCATTATAAACTGTTCCGTTTCGTTCCATTCTATTAATTAACATCCAACCAAACAGGGCCTAAGGGTTAGTAATGGAACCAGATGAAACGTAACATACTTCTATTGTTTGGTTGAGGGTTTCATAATGGAATGGAACGAAATGTGATGAAAGCGGAGGGTTTCATGTTACGTTCTATTCCATCCTAAACAGTTAAAATAAGAAACCTCCGATTTAGGGGGTTTATAATGGAACGTAAACTAATAAATACATACTATCTAATATACCTTCAATAATTTTTCTTAATACCAATTATTTCTTCTAACCCTAACCCTCTTTTCTCCAGACTCATTAATTACGGTCCACAAAAATTGTATATAATTAATAATATTTTTATATTATTTCTCCTTACCCTAATAATAATATTTTTATATTATTAATAATAAAATTTTTGTTAATGAAAAATAAAAAATATAAAAAAATTATTCTTTAATTGTTTGTATATATTTTTATATAAATAAAAATATAAATAAATTATTTTTAAATATAAATCACATATAAGAGAATAAAATAAACAAAACAAAACAAAACAAAATAATTAATAATAATAATATTTTTATATAATTAATAATAAAATAATAAAACTTTTATTAAAATTTTATTATTTTAAAATAGAAAAATATATAAAAATTTATTTGTCACGGTTGTGACTTGAGCCGTGACTTTTTAATTAGACATGATTTCTGTTTTTTTAAAATCATAACGTTAAACCTCCTGTAACAACCATTTTAATATTAGAAATATAATAGTCATTTATTATACATTACATTTTATTTCATTTATCTTATAAACAATATTTCACTACACTACATTATAAATCCTTCAATTCCTCTCAAACAACTTTTCTCTATATTATATTTCATTTCATTATAAATCGTTTCATTTTGTTCCATTTCATTAATTAACATCCAACCAGACAGGTCTTTAGAATATTATCATGATCCTCATCATCAACATCCATTGGAAGTCCCACTAAGTCGCAAAATTTAAAAAAGTTCGATAGCACATAACCTTACTCCTACTTAATAGAGAGGTTGTTTCTGATAGACTCAAATTCAATACGTCATACTACAAAAATATAAATAAATGTACATACATATAAAAAATAAAATAACTAAATAATTAAATCAGATAAACAAAAAAGGTGATCAATAATAATCCATTCAAATTACGTTTTGTAATTTTAAATTAATTAAAATTTAAAACTATATTTAGTTAGTAGCTTTAATGATTAAATAAAGTGTTTTTGGATCTCATAAATTAGAATTTAATGATAATATTATCTATGATATAATTTGTTAATTACCAATAGAAAAGAATGTAAATACATTTTATAAAAGGTGATAATTAATTTGATACTGTGTGAGAGTAATCTCATTTTTTTATATTTCAATTTGAATTAAGTCTAAATTCAATTAAATTTGATTTGATTGAAATATTTTATATTAACTTAAATTCAATTCAATTAATTTTTTTAATAATTTTTAAAATTTAAAATTATTAAATTTGAATTTACTTAAATGTGAATATTTAAATTTGAATTTGATTAAATTATACTAAATTCATGTTAAATTAAACATAATTTGAATTACTTTTAACCTAGACTCTTATAGACTTTGCCAGAAAGATTGGAACTTCGTCAACCTGAACACTTTCCTGCAAGTTTGATCAAGTACAGAAGAAAGCTTAAAGCTGATTGAAGATATGAACCTAATTCGAACTCCATTGTTGATCTTAAACACCAAAAAAGGAAGAACAGAACAGCTGCAGGTGAGATTGGGCCCAAAAGAAATCGAACCCCAATGCCAAATTCCTAACCTAACCTCACTTTTTGATTGAGAGGGTTGTGTCAGTTCTTTATGACATCATCCAGCTTTTGTCCTGAAGCACTAACTCCGTGGAGAGATGCTCTTTGCTTCAATGGATAGTGAGAGAGACCTTCCGCGTACTGAGTGCGAAGTTCATTTATTGGCCTTTATCTCTTTAAATGGCTTTCATTGGCTCAGGCTATCATCATCTTACACACACACACACAACATTATGGCTTTGTCTTGTTGCAGTAGCTTCTTCTTTTACCCCACTAGAGAGTCACAGAACATTCCTACTTCAGTAAATATTAGGGCAAAGAAGCTTCTTTTGGTTAAAAAAAGCTCCAAACAGAATTTCTATGCTCTGTTTTTCTAAAATAAATTGGGAACAGAGGAAAAAATGGTAAATGCTCAAGCTCAATGCTAGGCTTTAAGAAGAAAAGACACTAGTCATTAAACAGGTCATGGAGTGTCCCCTCCACTTCTAACATGCCACCCGCAGTCACCTATAACTAAGCTTGAGAAAAGTAGAGAAACAGAGCCTCTGACCTACGACATTCATCAAGGAAATAATAAACTAATGGAGACAACTTTTAGCGTACGGCACGGAGAAAGACAGCTCACTCCTTGTCAGCAACAAGAACTAATGTCCAAATCACTGTTACTACATAAATCCTATAAAAATAAATCGGTAAGACATAAGTTTACCCTATACGAGTTGAAAACATAGGTAAAAAACACAGCTTTGATTCCAAGGAAATGAAAAAACAGGGACAACACTAAGTGGATGTTGGTGTTTTATCCAGGTTTTTGAAAAGAGGAGACCAAAGAGAGCCCACAAGGACCGGAGGGGCTGAAATTCCTGCTCCAAGCAGCCTCTTCTTGTGGTCCTCTCTGTCTCTCCATCTCCACACTAACCAGGTCCCTGTCTCTCTGTTTTTCTCTGCTCCTACATACATGTACCTGTAATTTTAGTTTGGTTGTGGGAATTGGTGATGTGGGTTCAATCGTTGTAGTTATGGTTTTTGGAATTCTGGGATCAGGTTTTCTTAGGTAGTGGGATGTGGTTGGTGGGATAGGGTTAGTAGTTGGTGGGTAGTGGAAAACCTTTGTGGTTTATTCCATTATAATTGGAAACTTTCTTTGTTTTAGGCTGTTCTCTTGTCGTTTAACTAAGACCGAGGTTGTTACAATTTATTGTTGCCTCAGATCTAGGTGATCCAGTGAATGTTTTTGATGAAATTCCTGGTTTTGATGTCATGTTTCTGGGTTTTTTTTTAAAGGTTGACTGTGAAGAGCCATAACGCCCAGATACATAGTATCGTATTCGTCATGGTAAGCGAATGTCATTTTCTGGTATTTCGTCTTTGAAAACTTGCCAGTAGAAGCTTCCTTGTGAATTTGGCATCCATTGTTGGTTCAAAGTCAAAGGCTTTGAGAGCAGAATCTAACAGTTTTGACTTATAATCTTCGCATTTCTGCAAACTCTATTTTTCTCTTTCCTCTTTTCCCCGAAGGCTGTCGACTTAGTCTCAGAAAGGCGAAAGCCCAAAAGCCAGAGAATCAGCCGTTAAAGTTCTTATTGACTCTTGGGGCGGACTTGGGGGAGCTAGATTTTGGTATGGCTGAAGCAAAATCTAGCTCCATTTTGAACACAAACCAGACCTCCAGCTTGAATGATAGATATGTTCTTGGAGAACAGTTGGGTTGGGGACAGTTTGGCGTTATCAGAGGATGCACAGACAAGTTAACTGGGGAGGTATTGGCATGCAAATCAATTGCAAAGGATAGATTAGTAACATCGGATGATGCGAGAAGTGTTAAACTTGAGATCGAAATAATGACTAGGTTATCTGGCCATCCAAACGTTGTAGATCTGAAGGCAGTTTATGAGGATGAAGATTATGTTCATTTGGTTATGGAGTTTTGTGCTGGAGGTGAACTTTTTCACCAGTTGGAAAGGCATGGGCGGTTTCACGAGACTGATGCTAGGGTTCTCTTCAGGCATCTTATGCAAGTGATTCTGTATTGTCATGAACTTGGGGTTGTTCATAGGGATTTGAAGCCAGAGAATATTCTCTTGGCTACAAAATCTTCATCTTCCCCAATTAAATTGGCAGATTTTGGTCTTGCAACCTACATTACACCTGGTACATCTTTTATTTCACACTCTTTTTATGTGTATCTGTTTTTTCTCTGAAGACTAAGCTTGGGTTTTAACAGTTTTTGTGAATGATTCTGATCTAACAGGTCAGAGTTTGCATGGGACAGTTGGGAGCCCTTTCTATATAGCTCCTGAGGTATTTGTAGGAGGCTATAACCAGGCTGCTGATGTTTGGAGTGCAGGCGTTATTCTTTACATACTCCTTAGCGGGATGCCACCATTTTGGGGTAAGACTAAGTCACGTATATTTGATGCAGTGAGGGCCGCTGATCTGCGATTCCCGTCAAATCCATGGGATCACATATCAGAATCAGCCAAGGAGTTAGTCAGGGGAATGATATGTACAGATCCCTTGAAAAGGCTTACTGCTCAGCAGGTTTTAGGTAAGCCCCATTTTAGGGTAGTTCTATTCCCACAACTTCTATCGACTTTGCCTTAGTTTCTGTTGTTCCAACCGGCTATTGTAGATCATTACTGGATGGTGAATGATGGTTCATGCCCCAGAGGACAAACCCAAGATGACGAAGATATTTCTGAAGATTGGAATGCACATGGCAGCTCATTCTCCTCGTTGGTGGCCAGGAATCAGGATATCAGCTTTGGGAATGAAGCAGAATCTGTAATTTGTGATGTTGAGTCACCTAGTTTTAGATGCAGATCATCTTTATCTACTTCCCTTGTCGAGCCATCGACTCCTGGTTTTGTATCTGGTGGATTTTCCTTTCACAGCGATGATGATTCCAGGCCCTTGGAAGTATCTCCCCCAGTACCTTCAATGCCCAGCTTTGCATTCTTTAGACCAGATTCTATCATTGATCAACGTGATTGTGCATTAAATTTCTCCAGCATCAATGACAGGATAGATGCAATTCACAGAGGTAATTTTGCTTTTCTTCTTCGAATGCTGTACTAGACTCCTCAGCATTGGCACACAATCTGACTTGAGTTCTTAACGGCCTATTGTGCAGAGGCAAGCTTTAAAAATCTTATGTTGCCAGAGCCTTCTCTATGCCCTGACCGTGAAGTTAGAGAAATCAATCAGAAGCCAGCTCAAATTAAGAGAGCAGCAGGAGCACTTGCTTCTAAGATGTTAAGCATACACAGTAAGCGGAACCGAACAATTAGTTTAGGCGAGAGTGAACAACTAGATTACTTGGTGACAGAATCGGTAATCCGTTGGGCATCTTGCACAAATCTGCCATCTGCTCCATCTCTAAGGGCTTCTCTTGTGTGCTGAAAGAGAGAAAGGACTGATTACCTGACTATATGAGGCTATTATGAAGTTAAAAACGGGGAGAAAAAAAGCTTCAACTGCTAGAAATAATGCATCCGCAAGGTGATATAATTGTTAAATGTATTTATCAGCTCAGCCTGCTGAAATCTGCTGTTTAAAGTTCACGGTCAAATTGCTGGTGTCAGGAGTTATTTTCTGTTTGTTCTTAGCTTTAGTCCTTGCACTCCTGTATAAAGTTGGAACTAAGATATGAAGTTTTCCAGGTTACATATAACTGACAGTACCAGTTGCTGCCAAGTTCTTGTTCATAGTAACTGATGATCCTGATACTGCACTCTTGTCTCACTCTAGTTAAGGTCACTGTTTTCTGTGGTATATCCACGAACAATCCATTTGTCAGATTTCAAAAAGATGGTAACTTTATGGGGCTGATGATAAGTGCACGTCTAGCCAGAGATGGAGCAGAGCTGGTGGTTGTATCCTGTACCGTTATTGGGAGGTGGACTTGGAGCAAAGTTGGTGGCTTGTGGATCAAAGTTGACATATTGGGTTGGACTTTATCCAAAAGAATATTCAAACCAAATTAAAGGTCATATTTCGATTTGGATATTTGCACCCGATCAATCTTGGGCTTTGACTTAGAATAATCTTTGAAACCCAATCAATATGCTTGAAGTTAAAGCACAAATCGTTAGATGTAATCTAATCGTTAAGAGTCGTTAGGAGTAGTTGCATGAAATATATGACACAGATTAGACTACATCTAACTGAAAAAACTTTTCTGGGAATTCATTGTCGGTAGGACTACAACAGTTTGCTTCCCTCAAGAAATGTGTAATGTCCAAATCCCAAACTCTCAAAAAGGTCAGAAACACAAAGCGAATGTCTGGTTCCGTGAACCTTGTTTCATGGAAACACCAAACTCGTTGCTTTCACAGTCCCCTCTTGTATCAACTCAACTCCACCAAGAATTTAGCCCCTCCTGCTCTTCAGTGTTCTAACAGCAGAACCAGAAAACCAACTTGGCCAAAAAAGGCAATGGCTTGGAAGATCAACACCTCAAGCTCAAGCTCAAGCTTTCTGGGCAATATGTTCACAGAGAAACCAAGTTTTGGTATTAAAAAAAACATTGCTTTCGCTACGATGTTTCCAGGTGGAGGACATTTTCCTCATCCAGGAAAAAAGATGCCTGTTCTTCCCATTAGAACACTTCCCCTTCCACTCAAAAAACATCATTTTCCCATAAAAAAAAATCACCTTCCACTCAAAAAACATCCTCTTCCCATCAAAATACCCACTGTTCTTCCAGGAAAAAAGGATTCTCCTCTACCAATCAAACTACCATCTACCCTTATACAAGATGTTTCCTCTGCTCTACCAATCGAGAAACTTTCTACCATTATAAAAAAAGCTTCTTCAGCTCAAAGTAAGAAGGCAAGAAAAAAAGGTTCTTCCGCTTCCAGTGAAAAAGCTTCTTCGGCTGTCACAAAAAAAGCTCCTGCTTCTCCATTACCAATCAAAAAACGTTCTACCATTATAAAAAAAGCTGCTTCTGCTCTACCAATCAAAAAACCTTCTACCACTATAAAAAAAGCTGCTTCTGCCCTACCAATCAAGAAACCTTCTACCATTATAAAAAAAGCTGCTTCTGCTCAAAGTAAGAAGGCAAGCAAAAAAGGTTCTTCCGCTACCAGCAAAACAACTTCCTCCACTGTCACAAAAAAAGCTTCTCCATTAGCAATCAAAAAACCTTCTGCCATTATCAAAAAAGCTGCTTCTGCTCTACCAATCAAGAAACCTTCTACCCTTGTAAAAAATGCTTCTTCTGCACAAAGTAAGAAGGCAAGCAAAAAAGGTTCTGCTTCCAGCAAAACTTCCTCCACTGTCACAAAAAAAGCTTCTACTGCTCCCAGCGAAAAGGCTTCTCCATTACCAATCAAAAAACCTTCTACCATCATGAAAAAAGCTTCTTCTGCTCAAAGTAAGAAGGCAAGAAAAAAAGGTTCTTCCGCTACCAGCAAAACAACTTCCTCCACTGTCACAAAAAAAGCTTTTGCCGTTCCCAGCAAACAGGCTTCTCCATTACCGATCGAAAAACCTTCTACCATCATAAAAAAAGCTGCTTCTGCTCTACCAATCGAAAAACCTTCACCCCTTATAAAAAAAGCTTCTTCTGCTGAAAGTAAGAAGTCAAGCAAAAAAGGCTCCTCTGCTACCAGCAAAACAGCTTCCACAACTGTCACGGAAAAAGCTTCTCCTGCTCCCAGCAAAAGGGCTTCTCCATTACCAATCAAAAAACTTTCCACCCTTGTGAAAAAAGCTTCTTCTGCTCTACCAATCAAAAAACCTTCCACACTTATAAAAAAGGCTTCTTCTGCTCAAAGTAAGAAGGCAAGCAAAAGAGGTTATTCAGCTACCAGCAAAACAATTTCCTCCACTGACACAAAGAAAGCTTCTACTGCTCCCAGCGAAAAGGCTTCTCCATTACCAATCAAAAAACCTTCTACCATCATCAAAAAAGCTGCTTCTGCTCTACCAATCAAAAAACCTTCTACACTTAAAAAAAAAACTTCTTCTGCTCAAAGTAAGAAGGCAAGAAAAAAAGGTTCTTCCGCTACCAGCAAAACAACTTCCTCCACTGTCACAAAAAAAGCTTCTGCCGTTCCCAGCGAAAAGGCTTCTCCATTACCGATCAAAAAACCTTCTACCATCATAAAAAAAGCTGTTTCTGCTCTACCAATCAAAAAACCTTCTACCCTTATAAAGAAAACTTCTTCTGCTACAAGCAAAAAGGCTTCAAAAGCATCTCCTGCTCCGAGCAAGAAAGCTTCTCCAGCTCCAAGTAAACAAAAGCCAGAAACTTCTCCAACTCCAAGTAAAGAAAAGCCAAAAGATTCTACTGCTCCAGGAAAAAAAGCTTCTCCAGCTCCAAGTGAAAGAGGAACAAAAGCTTCTCCCGCTCCAAGCAAAAAAGCTTCCCCCATTCCAAGCAAGAAAGAAGCCAAATCCTCTCCCTCTCCAAGTGTAATAGATTTCTCCTGTCCAAGCAACGAATCCAAACCTTCCCCTGCTCCAAGCAAAAAGGCTTCTATGTTTCCAAGAAAGAAAGAAGCCAAACCTTTCCCCATTCCAATCAAAATAACTTCTCTGCTTTCAAGCAAGAAAGAAGATAAATCTTCTCCCACCTCAAGCAAAAAAGGACCCAAAGCTTCCCCTGCTCCAAGTAAAAAAGCTTCTCTCTTTTCAAGTAAGAAAGAAGCCAAAACTTCTTCCTCTCTAAGCAAAAAATCTTCTCTATTTTCAAGCAAGAAAGGATCCAAATTTTCTCAGTTTTCAAGCAAGAAAAAGGAAAAATCTTCTTCAACTCCAAGCAAAAAAGCTTCTCTACTTTCAAGGAAGAAAGCAGCCAAATCCTCTCCCACTCCAAGCAAAATAGCTTTCCCCTTTCCACGCAAGAAAGAAATCAAATCTGCCTCTCAAGGATTAAATGTGGTTGGTACCAAGGTTCAGTTGCAGACTCTGGAAGGTTCCAAACTTGCCCTTTCAAAATTTCCTGACTTCAAATACAACGCTAAAGGTGGGCTAGCGACTGGATTCGGCCAAATTGATGACTTGGGCAACATTATGAAAGTAACCTTTGATACGGACGATTTTGAAATTCCACCATTGACAAAAGATACAGTGAAATTCATGGGATGGCCAATGCCACCATACATGAAGATTGACATAATCCCAGAACAACTTTTTGGAACTATTGAACATTCGGGAAAGGTAAATTGAGCTCCTTCCTCTTGTTTCATGTTTTATGTGAAGATGATCTATTTCTTACAGTATCTGCTCTATATGTTGATGCAGGTTGATCTTGAATTGGAATGCCAGGTCTTCTTTTCTCTGTGGGGACTCTACAAACCACCTCCACTGCCTCTGAAGACTAAATTCACAACGGAGCAATCAAAAGGAGAGATACGAAGTGCAAAAGGGAAGAGGATGGATAAGGCAGGAAAATGCAGATTGGTTGGAATATCCAAACTTGAAACTGTGAATGATGACTTCATAACCAAGCTCTTTGATCTTCCAACTGACTATGTTGCCAACATAAAAACTGAGATAACCTTTGGCAATGCAGATGCTCCTTGAAGTCCACAGTTCAGTTTATTGCACTATCGCATACGCCATTTTGCTTTCTATGTCATGAGAATGAAACAAAAATATATAACAGGGGCTGTATACAGTCCATATTATTAGCAAAAGTATCCTAAACTTTCAGTCATATCAACTAGGCTTGGAACTTGGGTATCCTGGGATAAATGCAATTCATATTGTCATTATAGGCAACCTAATGATACTTTTGAAGCATAAATAAATAAATTTGACTAAAGCAATATAGCAATGAAGCAAAAAGTTAATAAGATAAGGTGAAAAATAGCTTATTCCATTTATTTATAATAAATGAGTGTTTTTTTTGGCATATACTATTTTCTTTTGAAAATGATCTAAGAACGGAACAGGTAAGAGTCAACTGAGAATTTGCTTGTTTTCAGACTTATGGACTGCCTTTAACCACTTCCATCATCAATTCATAATCGCCATTCACGGCAGTATGTGTTGTATTTCTGTGCAGAGAAAAATAGGGTGTCAACTACTGTTGCTACAAGAACTGAAGTACTAATAATAAATAAGGCTAGTCCAAACACTCACATAAACACCAAAGCAATTCCTTCTCGTTCAATCAGATGTTTGTTTCTAGCGACTAAAGTGTCAGTCAAAGGCCAGCCTTTGAGTTCCAACTAATGAAGCATATTGACCCTTCTTGGCTAGCAACTCAAAATGAGTACCCAATTCAGCAATCCTTCCATCAGAACAGAGTGCAATTTGATGGGCATTCTGTACCGTGCTTAATCTATGAGCAATCACCAATGTGGTCCTGCCCTTCATCAGATGACTGAGGGCTTCCTGGACCAATCGTTCACTAACCGTATCCAGTGCACTAGTGGCCTGCAGCACAAAACATTTTTCAAGTGCGAAAAAAAAGGCTTGAAACAGAACATTGTAAGAATTACTAAGGCTTCACGGAGAAATATGTGGACTAGTGCGGCGTCCAAGATATGCATAATGTAATACCGCAGAAGAAACAAACAAAAGAACGTACCTCATCCAGAATGAGGATTGGAGCATTCTTGAGTAGTGCTCTGGCAATAGCGATTCTCTGAAAAGTGGAGGTGAGAAACAAAAAGCAATTACTTTACGATTTCTCTTTTTTTCTCTCTAGAAGAAAAACAGAAAAGAGAAAAATGCTTATCAACAATAATTTAGTGCATACCTGTCTTTGTCCCCCACTAAGTAAGCCACCACGTTCACCAACTAGAGTGTCATAACCCTATGATATACAACAAGGTTCAGGAACAACTTCAAATTACTTGGAAGTCAAATCATAATTAAAATATAGGTTTGATAAGAATGACAAAAATAGCATCAAGTAATCAACATTCCCTCTTAAAGGATAATAAACCTGTGGAAGTGAAATTATAAACTCATGAGCATTTGCAGCTTTAGCAGCCTTTATAATGTCATCCTGCGATATTTTCTCATCTGGAAGCCCATATGCAATATTTTCTCCAACGGATATCGAGAAAAGCACAGGTTCCTGGATAAATTTGAGGAAGATAAAGAGTGGTTATTTCAGGATACCTTAAGGTTAGTTAAGGATTTTAAAAGGAAAAACTTTCTCAAGCTACCTAAGGTCAGGTCCCAAAGAGGTGGTTTTGGAAAACACAATTTCACCAACTACATCCACAAAAGCACCTATGCAGCACCTTTGTCCTTAGCTCTACTAAGAGTTCAACTAAACCCTAATGCTAATTTAATACAATTGGGAAACAAAAAGTGTGTCCTAACAAGTGTCCTTTTAGCATTCTAATGAGAATGAAATGCATAAACTAGCACCATATATGAATTGATCTGCAATGAGGTTGTCTAGTATTGCTTAACTGTTCCCAAACCAAAATCCGGTATAAATATAAAATAAGCTTGTCATATATACTTCAAGTCAAAATCATCACCAAGGAAATTGACCAGTCGGTGGAGAACAAAGCCTAAACCAAAATTCACATCACATCATTAACAGCAATATTTATGATATTTTCACTTATACATTGATAAGGTAGAAGACCCATTCCATAAATTACAAGACATAGTTGGCAAATTATGCCTTATTGGTTGAATCCAGGAAAGTAAAGACCCAAAAGCCTACTTGATTCACTATGGAGACAACTCGAGCCCATTCTGTTTTTCCAAATGTTCTGACATCCTCTCCTGCAACTGTTATTCGGCCCATGGTAGGCTGCAGTCATGTAACCCATAGAGCTTCTATTATCCTGTTGAGGGATTAAAAGTAACAATATTCTAAGTGTACTGAAACCACAATATAGAAAGACAGTGAACCTCATAGAACCGTGCCAACAGCTGGACTACAGTACTTTTGCCTGCACCACTTGGCCCTACGAGAGCAGTCACAGTTCCACACTTCAGTGTCAAAACAAGACCGTTTAAGATATCCACATCAGGTCTCAAAGGATAAGAGAAATGCACATCTGAAGGCAAAAATAACAGACTCAGTGCACAGGGTTATTATTCAAGCAAATAACATATTTGTATTCAAATTGTATTTGACTGGTATATGAAGTGAAAATAACATGCAAATTAACTTTGGGACAAAGATGAAATTAGCTCATGCCACTATTTACCAGCAATATGGATCTCTAATTAGAGCCTTTAAGATTCAGAATCATGACATGCAAGATATGGAGGCAATTTGGTGTCAATGCATGTGAAAAAAATCAAGGGAAAATGCATTCATTATACCTTCAAGGCAAACATCTCCAGACCATGCAAGGCTGGACACACTGCTGGCTGATTTCAGGGCTGACATATAATACATATTTAGATATTGATTCTTCCCACTGTACCCATTAACAAAGAACAATCTAGTTATCTCATCATGCTCTTTTCTTTGCTGGAGTTCTTTCTCTAAACCATTGGCAAGGGCTTCATCAATTTCCACCCCAGATAAAACTGAATTAATTCTCTCAACAGCAGCAAGAGAGCCACGAAGATCTCCAAACGTATTCACGAGGCCTTGGACCTGCAAAATAAATACACTTATGTACCATTTTCAGGAAATAAATATAATAACAAGCAAGAGATAACAAGAGACTCACAGCAAATGTTAATGTGAAAGTGTATCCAATAAAAGAAGCAACAGTTCCAACAGAGAGTTCACCCTGCAAGAAAGAGAAATTAAATAAAATGAATAGCTTTTTAAAGAAGTTCAGAGAGATGGCGTTAAGGCAATGCTCCAATCACAAAAAGAATTTTGGGGGACAAACAAAAGATCACCCACCTTGAAATCATATTTTATTTAATCAAGCATAAACACGTCTTGCAAGGACTATACTGATTCTCACTTAACATCCACAGATCTGGATCTCATCATATGCTCCTAGTGTTTCTTAAATAAGGAAAAGAAGTCACAAGATGCAAGTGCTTACAGCCTTCACTTTGCTTCCTCCGAGACAATATAAAGCCAATAAAGAAACATAAACAGCAACTCTTGTCAATGACTCATTCACAGATTTGAAGGCTCCAAGCTTTATGCCACTACTCTGGTAATCGAGGACCTGCCAAGCTTTTTTTATGTAAATTTGACTATGATGAAAAGACTTCATTGGCTCCAAGATAAAATCCGCATGGCCAAAAAATCAATTACCCTAGGTTCAGATCTTACCTGTCTACCAAACATCAACATTTGGCGCTTTTCACCACCAAATGATCTCACCTACAAAAATTACCCTCCATGACATTGAAGTCAAAAACTTGTCTTTCTTGTCAGTATTATTTCTTGTCCTTGTAAATTTCTATCAAACTGATTTGAAACACTTACGGTACGAACAGCAGAAAAGGTTTCTGTCACACAATCAGATATTGATGCTTGGGCCATTCCATGAGCTTTAAATACAGGTATGGTTGATCGCTTGTAGATGGCTTCAGAACACTTAAAACTAATCAAAAGGAGGCAGCAAACGGCAAGCAAGTAGAGACACTATAGCCTCAATCCAGGTAGCAACAGTTTCAAAAGAAATAGTGCATACAAAAAATGAATTCAAACTTATTTAGGTTTTGATTATTATTAATGATGATAAAACATTGTTGAGGGAAAAAGAAACAAGGACAAGAAGCCTGATTGTCCTTGTAGTAGAAAGTCGATAAGAAAATGTACAGAAAAGTGTGGTAACACATTCAATAGGGAAAGAGCACGTTCTATATTTTTTTATTATGCTAATAGAATAATTAAACCTTGAATAAACAGAATAAAAAGAACAAGCATCAGAAAAAAGAATGCTTCCAAAAAGGAGAATATTTACCAACTAATACAGACACTGTAAGCATCAGAATCCCCAAGATAGGTGCCAACTGGGGCGCCAACACAAAGAGTATGCACATAGTTCCAGTTACCTACAATGAGAGAAGGACAGAAGACATATGTCAACAGTTTCCAAGTAACAGATCACATATCGTAACGACGTAAAACAATGTGCTTCTGAAACTCTCTGATCATGAGAGTATTTAAGATACCAAGAAACAAAGCTCACTTTCGCAATAGTATAGAGTGTCTTGCCTCAGAAAGTGCTCTGAATCCGCGATCCCTTGAGACGTTCTCGCTCACAATGCTATGAAGAGAACCCAAATCAGACGTTACTAAGGAACTAATTTCACCAACCTATCACAAGCACACAGACGTGGCTTAACCATATTAAAAATGTCAAAACAATTCAACTAACTGTAAACAAAACCAGTATCACGTACCTTGTACCGATCAAAAAACTCCACCTACACTCAACATTTAGAAAACGCATGAAAATCCAGTCCTGAAATTGAAGATATCAAACAAACCCAAACGATGACAAAGCTTACACCTTCTGAACCAAAATTCTTCTGAAAATCTGCGCTCGAAGTGCTGACATGATCTTCTCCCACACAGTGTTCATGTTCACCACAAAAATTACGGTGAAAATCGGTTCCAAAGAGTACAAAATTCCAATTTTGCTTAGTAACCTCCACAGAGGCTCCTGTCTCGCGCCAATCAACACTTCGAAAAATCGGCCTACAACCAGCGAAATTGCTAACAGTTACAATTATGAACTTAAAAGAACACGAGTTTATGATGATTTTCTCGTAAACTGAACTCCATACCTGAAAATATAGGCATTGAGAGAGTACACATAGTGCAACAAACCAACGATAACGCAGAAATAGCTAGCCTGAGCTTATGCTCAAACAAAAGACTGCAGAGGAGGTCCCAGTTTATCGCTTTCGGCGGCGATGGCACCGTCTCGTCGCGGTCGTCGGAGGCGTCGACTTTCGGGTCTGGTTCGCTGACAATCGGGTCGGAGGCCGGTCCAGTGACGTAAACACAAGAAATCGAGCTGGTTTTGGAGCTCCATTTCTTCGCGGAGAGTGGCGGGAGAAGACGCGATTCGCTGAGAGTAGGAGTCAAACCCCGAGACTTGAAAGGAAGTTGGTGGCGCTTGAGCTTATCTTTGGCACGCGCGTGGAGGACATGCACTGGGGGGCGCGTGACGTTCGTTTGGAGAAGCAAGGCGAGACTTGCAGAGGCCATGAGAAATGATGAAGGCGCGATAAACTGGAACTGTCCAAGTTAGAGGGAATTCGTAATTCTATAATAGGAATTTACTATCCTGTGCCCACTCGTACCTTGTAAAACGAAACTGTTCGTCCGATTTGGAGACCAAATCTTATCTGTTCTAATCCAACGGTTAAAAAACCACTTAGTGGAAGTCAAAGACGTATTATCATTTTTTTGAAGAATTAAGTTTCATTATTTCTATTTTAATTATTAAATTGTAAATTATAATTTTCAGCAATGTTTAGAAAGAAAAAAAAAGAAACTGAAGAGATATTCATTGGGATAATCTTGCATTATATGTCTGAGAGTGGGGCTTGGTTTCGGTTAGGTCTTAAGTTAGATTCTATGCTAGTTCTTTCTGTAAGAGTTTGAGGCAATCAGGATTTTACCTATAGGTGGAGAACTAGTTAGTCCCTCAATGATGAAGTGTGCCCGTTTGGTCCGCTTATGGGGTGATGTATTAGTTGGATCCTCAGAGAGGTGTGCCTGCTTGACCCGTCAATAGGGTTTTCTCGAATCCAAAAAGCAGCCGAGGTTTTACCTGTAGATGGAGAACTAGTTGGGTTCTTAATAATGGGGTATACCCGCTTAGCCCGTCTGTGGGATGGTGTGCTAGTTGAACCCTTAGAGAGGTGTACCTGCTTGATCCACCTACAGGACTTCCTCGAATTTAAAAAAAAATCTAACAAAAATTAAGGCGATATGTCCCAACTATGCCTATCGAGATATTTAGTAGCTGATTTAGCTAATAAGTGGAATATCATATTTACATGTTTTGAAATCTATTTAAAAGTAAAGGATTGAAAATACTGAACAGTGGCTTTGCACTCGTCCAGGATCAATCCCAGCTCATTGATGCCATTATCAAGTTTATGGAACCGCTGCATCAAGTGAATACAATCAGTTTCCATTTCTACTGATGTAAAGCCAAAGTGAATCAACCAAAATAAGATTTCTTTGAAAGCGATAGCTTCATCTATAAGAGAAGTATAATGTGATCGAGAAAACTTAGAGGGATAGTTAACAAACTGACCTCTTTCTCTTCTTATTACTACTCTATAGGACCGTATCTCCTGAGCAGCTTGAATTGTAACATCAAAGTTGCACTTCACAGCTCCAACGGTTGGACCTGACTAACGGAGTACTGGTTAAATTATATAAAATTTATTATATTATTAATATTGTTATAACAATATTTAATAAAAATATTATCGTACGGACTCTAATTTTCAACCTTAAACCAACTGAAAACAAACGTTGTGGTGGAGATGTGGTGGAGGTGAGGGCAAAATTGTAATTAAGGGAGAATAGAAATCACGTACACGTGTCTCGTCGTGACTGTTTAGTTCAGAGATGAGCTCTTCACGGGATGGTGGTGGTCTGTTGCCTCTGACTATTCGAGGCCTCAAATTCGATCGAATCTCACAAGACAACCACACACACTCGCACAAGCTCTCTCTCTCTCTCTCTCTCTCTCTCTCTCTCTCGCTGTCTTTCTCTCACCGATTTCATCGCGAACTTGATTCTGCATCTTGTGATTCCGTGGAACCCAGCGTATCAAAATCATGGCGCGGACGTCAATCGCCAGCCGTTTATTTTTGTTGAAGTATACTGATTAGTGTTGGACTTATGCTGTTGTTTGTCTAGTTCTATGGCCTTGTTTCCGTGGATTTTGATTTTTGTTTCATTTATGTGTTTGTTACGTGGACTTAACGCGAGTGCTGGTGATGCGGATCCGATTTACAAGTAAGTTCTCTTTTTCCTATTCTTTTTCTGGTTTTGTTACTGTTTTATCTCGCTTAAATTTCTCTTTTTTCATATCTTCGTGTTCAGTGGTCGTTTAGATTCATTTCAAGGTAATTGAACTTGATTGGTTCGTTTCTGATTGTAAAGTTGGGTTCTTTTCTACTATAATTTCCCCCGATTACATCAACGTTCGGGATTCAAGGAAATGATGACAAAAGAAGGCTTTTGTGATGAGAATTAGTGGCGCAAGCTTAAATTTGATTGAATGAGTTTGCTGTAGTTTGAACAGAAAGCAGCTAGTTCTCTGTTTGTGGTCTCTCCATATAATAATGTAAATTCAATTGGTTGGGGTGGAATAAGGGTCACGAACTTTGTATGAATTCTAAATTTTGAGGATTTGTTGGGAAATAAATAATGATGTAGATAAGTATTGAGTATCCCTTAGATTACTGTCTCTTCTTTTCCGTTGTATGATTTTTCTACGATGGTGATTGGTCATTATCATTCCTATAATTAGGGTTGTTATTCATTTTCCAGGGCCTGCTTGGAGCAGTGTGAGAAAAGTGGATGTGTTGGGGAAAAATGCTTCCAACACTGTAAATTCTCATCTGATGGTAAACAAATTGACGGTCCATGGTACATGCAAGAGCCACTGTATCTGAAGTGGAAACAATGGGATTGTCGTGGTGATTGTCGATACTACTGCATGCTTTTCAGGGAAGAAGAAAGAATGAAACTTGGTGGCAAGCCTGTCAAGTATCATGGGAAATGGCCATTTCAACGTGTTCATGGAATTCAGGTTCACCTTATTTTTTTATTTGGCCACAATTTTATCCTCATATACTGTTCTAGTACTTATGGCTTCCACCACTCCTAACATGTAATATAACTGTTTCAAGGAACCTGTTTCTGTTGCTTTCTCCGCACTTAATCTCGCCATTCAGTTTCATGGCTGGATATCCTTTTTCATTCTTATATACTACAAGCTTCCATTGAGGCCAAATAAGAATACTTACTACGAGTATACGGGCTTGTGGCATATCTATGCAATCCTATCAATGAATGCCTGGTTCTGGAGAGCCGTTTTCCACAGTCGGTAAGTGTCATAATACTTAGAATGTACTTTAACTAGGCTCTGATATTTTCCTTGAAGCATGGTAGCAGACTACCAACTGATTCATGGTGGTTCGTAGGAAGGAAAAGTTGTTGAAAATATATTCCAATTATCTGCACATATGTTACCATTGATGATGTTCTCGTTTATGGATAGGTATATTGTTTAATAGCATGCATACACAAGGAATTTTTGGCACCATTTGTTACTTACGTTGTACTTCTTCTCTAAATTCGCTGCAGAGATGTTGAGTTGACAGAGAAGCTAGATTATTCATCTGCTGTGGCATTACTTGGGTTTTCCCTTATTCTAGCAATATTGCGAGCTTTCCACGTTAGAGATGAGGCTGCTAGAGTCATGGTTGCTGTTCCAGTGCTTGCATTTGTTACAACACACATCATGTATCTGAACTTTTATAACCTTGATTATGGTAATTCTTTCTTCTGTACTTTTCTGAAACATACACCATGAAGAAAACACTTGAATAACTTGCACATCTAAATTGCTTGTCCATTCACTAACCTACTATTATGCATTGCATTCTGTGATGTTAATCTATGCAGTTGTATGTTTAATTATAAGCAGTTTTACAATATTCTGGTCTATTGCATCCCATATTTTTCTTGTCTTGACCCATTTGTTTTCTGAACCATTTTCATTCTGGTTTTAGTTTATGAACCATACTAAATCCCAATTACTTATAGTTTAAGATTTTGCTACAAGTTTGAACCTAACCAAAATGAAAATTGGATAGGAGCAATGACCAGCATAATGTTGTCATCTTATTTTGGGATCAACAACAGGATAGGTTTTTGGAATTTACTAGTTTTATATGGATTGCACTTGTCCTTTTGGAGATTTCAGAGGTCCCTCTTTCTTTGCAGATCTAAACATGAAAGTTTGTTTAGCCATGGGAGTTGCTCAGCTTCTCATCTGGGCAATTTGGGCTGGTACTAGTCACCATCCATCCAGAAGGAAGTTGTGGATAGTGGTTGTGGGCGGAGCTCTGGCTTCACTTTTGGAAATATGCGACTTTCCCCCTTTTAAGGGTTTTGTGGATGCTCATGCTCTTTGGCATGCTACTACCATCCCACTTGCTTATCTTTGGTGGGGTTTTGTGAGAGATGATGCAGAGTTTAGAACGTCAAGTCTCCTCAAGAAAACAAAGTAGACATTCTGTGAAAATGCCTGCAGTGAGGAACAGTCGGACGATTTGTTTTCTGTTGCACCGCTGAAAAGCAGTTTATTTTCCTCCTGTATTCTCTTTTCCCGAATGTTTACATGTCAAGTCCTGTCATTTTGCACTTGCCTCTGGAGATATCCAGACTCCGCTGAAATTGTGGTATACACGTTTGCACTTGAACTTTAGGTCACTTCGACCTTTTTTGGTGCAGCAATTTGTTTTTTAAAGCTGGGGTTTTTGTTCTTCAGAGGATGATTTCATGGTTTGTACTAATTTGATGGAGTGATCAGAAATGACTTAGAATCCTCATCTTTGAATTCAATTGATCTTCGTGCTTGTACAGCCACATTGTTCTCCTAATGGAGCACTTTGAAATGTATGGCGTTACAATTTATCAATTCATTTTAACAACCAGTAATAGTCTGTAGGAACTGCTGGAGTGTGTTCTGGAATTTTGAGTACTTTCGTTCTCATTCCGTTGCGTCTAAAATGTGCAATTCTAGCTAACATGATTTTGATCACATATTGTCCACATTATAATCTTCTGCTGGAAACTTGGAGCTTGTAGCTTTCCTCCGACAATCAAGGAAATGAGAATCATAAGTTTCTTGACCTGTTGGCCATAACAGAGATTTTCTTACTTCTTAGAGATGATTGTATATAGTATATACATTTCCTCAAACTTTGGAACAAATCATGGCAGTTTTTGCCTCATGATTCCATTCTGGTAAAATTTTTCCCAGAAAAGGGTATATTCTGATTTCTAACTTTGGATTCTGAAAGTTATACAATAACATAAAAAATCAAATAGAGTAGCTCCATAATGATATGTCAGCATTAGTTTCCATGTCATCCCCATTTTCTCCGCCGCAGTGCGGTGGAGGTATCAACATCGCTTTGGCCATGTCCGCCAACAATCCTGGCATGCCGAAAACCGCCTCCTCATCCATGAAAAACACCCCCTCCTCTGCCGCCAACGTGGTTGTCACTGTCGTAGCTTCTGTCGTTGTATTACTCTCTTCTTTTAATTCATTAGAAAACTCTAACTCCGGCTGCCGGAACGCCTCAGCAGCCTCTGCAGCCGCCTTCTGAATGTCCTTAGCCTCACCGGAAGCCGGCACCGGCAGCCGCCACGCAGAGTCGGCAAAATTCAAGCACGCTGACCGCCCCTTAAGAGCCAGCGCCGCCACATCATGCGCTCGAGCCGCCATTTCCGCAGTGGGAAAAGTCCCGAGCCATATCCTCGATTTCTTGTTAGGCTCTCTAACTTCACAAACCCATTTGCCGGAGTTCCTCATCCGAACTCCTCGGTACACCGGATGCCGTGTCTCCCTGAACTTCTTCCTCCCAGCCCGCTTCTTCGGATAGCTCGACGCCAACATCACCTCCTCATCTGAAAAATTGCCTCGAGAACCAATAACACCATCTGACATAGGAGAAGACACAGTCCCCGGCAACTCCATAGACCACAGCTCCATCGACCCAAGTGAGAAAACATCCATAGCACCTTAAAAACTAAGTCCTTCAGTGGTTTTTCTAGTCAAACTAGTCGTAAACTGGCTAACAGAGTACGTAAGTTAAGTTGGTGTACATCAATGGTTTGGCATGGACTTATGGTCTACTTATATATATGTTATCTATGGATAAGTGGTGACGATAGTGGCACTGTTTGTAATACGAGAGATGACGTTTTCAATAAACGGAAAGAACACGGAGAAGGTGATAAGCAGCCTGGTTTGCTAAGAACCAGCTGTATCTTCTTCGGACAAGTTGATTTGAACGTTGAACTTTTCATGAGCTGACACGTATTGATTTGACTTCATTCTGGAAGTCTAGATATGTTAAATACAATAAGACCACGTGCTTTCGCCTCTTTTTCCATTTTAATTTTTATATTTAAAATATTATATAATTTTATCCTAAGTGTTAGACAAATTTATCATTATATTTTATTTGAAATAATGTAAATCAAAAATATTTTACTTTCAATATAATCAGTATTAGCAAGGAATCGATTCAGATCGTGAAATCTTTTTCTCAGTACTGCACGGGTTGATACGCACAACACTTAACATTCATCGTTTACAAGTATGTTTATTGGGGTATTTAATCTTATTTACTTCCTTAGCTTTCGTTTCTTGGTGTCAATGTTGGCTGCTCTTAAGTTGGGCAGTAAGAATTAGAGAAGGTACTCACTCATTCTTATTCTTAAAATCAAAGAGTGAGGCAGAAAAAAAGAAAAAAATCTCTTCGTTTGTAATTTTTCTGTAGTTGAATCTTCTGAAACCACGAGGCTAGAAGAAATTGGTAATCAAGTTGACCCAACTTTGACCTATAATAGGGTATAATTGAAACTATAACGATTAAGAGTGATATGGTATTTAACTAAGTATATTGTACTCGACTTGACTTATTGTTTTCCAATATAAATAATCCCAACTCTTAGTCTTGAAACATAAAAATTATCAAGTTTGTTTATGACCAAAAAGAATAATTGCTTTCTACGTATGATACAAAGGACTCGAGCCTTTGTTATAATTTGCACTTTTCTGAAATAGGCTTGTGTATTTTAAAATTATTAAAAGATATTTTTTATTAATTTTGTCAAAATTTTAATATAAATTATCATGGATTTTTTCATCTTAATATTTTTTTAGAGACTCTTATATGCAAAATCATTTATATTAAAATAATTCAAAAAATATTACTGTTATTTTTAGTATTTTCAATATAAGATATTATTCTAGCAATTTTAAAATATACAAGTCATATTTTTAAAAATAAAATATAATGAATGTAAAGTTTAATGTTTTAAAAATCAGACTAAAAATTAAACCTGTAAGACAAGGAATTTAAAATTTAAAAAGTCCAACCGGTATTAAACCGTCATAAAACCAGTTAAATATTAAATAAAATATTATTCTTACCCATAAAAAATGAAGTTTAATTAAAAATTGTTAAATGGAAATTAATTGATTTTTTATTTATAAGAACTTATTAATTCAGAAAAATTGACTGATTAATTAATAAACTGATCAGTTTTTAACAATAAAAATTATTAAAGAAAAACAAACTAAATCTAAAACTTAGGGAATTCAAGATTTTTCCGGTTGAACTGGCCAAACCATCTTAGTTCTTTAATTATTGGTAAAGCCTTTTACCCTTAAAACAAATATAAAAGCATGTTAAATTATATTAGACTAAAAAATGTATTAAAATATGAATTATCAAAAAATAATAAAAAAAATTAAAAAGGATAAAGGAATGAAAGATTTAGTAAAATGGGTTGGAAAGCGTTTTGCAAGTTGCGGAACTTAGAAGTAATGTTTTAAAATTTAAACTGGAAATTAATTCAGGAAGATAAGATATTTAAAGTTTGAAAAGTTCAACTAGAATTAAACTGTCATAAAACAGATTAAAGATTAAATAAAATTAAAAAAACTTGAAACGTGATTAAAAAAGGTTGTCCTTAAATATCGAAGAATTTGAAATTTAATTAAAAAAGAGATTGTTAAATAAAAATTAATTAATTAATTTTAATTTATAAAAAAATAACTTATTAACTAATAATAAAAAAAATTATTAAAATAAATCAAATAAAATAATTAAGCAATTAATCCAAATAATTAAGCAATTAAAAATTTTATGACTAAAGCATAATCGAGTCAGCTGAATCGTATAATAAGAACTAACGCAAAAAACCACGTTTAATTTAAGGCAAGCCGCTGAGCCGAACTAAGGTGCCAAACCATAATAGAACCAAAACACACCTTTTCAGGATGACGTCACGCAGTTCCCAATACACGGGTGCTTGACAGTTAATCCGCAACTGTCTGCTGTCTCTTGGACATGGATATTAGATATTATTAGTGGCGGTCGTTTTTTTTTCCTATTTTGTCCTTTTTTCCCGCGAAAACGCGTAGAACACGTGCTCTTTAAGACAAAGAACCTCGTTGTCTAGACAAGGAGACCCCACGAGTTTTCTGGTATTATCCGGGTTTCTCTCACCTGTGTCCCACTTTTATGCTGTCTGGTTTTGAAGCAACTGGGTTGAGGAGGAAGATGGCGAGGAAACTTGGTCCTAAGAGATGGTACCAGTTCAGTGCTGGAATTTCCGTGTATGACAGAATGGGAAGGAAGGAGGACCTTTTCTTTGCTCGAACTTTCTCGGCGTCCGAACACCAAGTGGACGTGTGTGTGGAAGGGAAAAGTTTGGAGGTTCTCGATCGAGTGTGAGATCACTTGAGAGGTCACTCGGACCCCACTAATACTGCGTTTGAACTCGTTCCCTCCTTGTAACTTTAGATAGGTTTATTAATAAATAAATGAGTTAAGAATAGGTTTATTAATAATTCTTGACTTAAGAATGGAGTCCATGTGAAGATTATTTGGTTTACTTCAAATTATTACTCCAGTTTATATAAATATTTTAAAATAAAATCTCTCTCGAAATTAAAGTTAGCAAAAATAGCCTAGCTTGGTTCTGAGTGCAGCTTTAGTTGACTAAACTTCACTCGAATCTTAGAATTTAGAATTTTTTTTTTGAAAATTTAGACTCGAGCTGTATATTATGATTCGACCTAAATTCATAATTTAAAAAATTCAAGTTTAATTCAACTCGAATCAAAAATAATAAATTTAAAACTCAAAATTTCACACTTGACGTCATTTTGAATAAAAATAATATTATTTTTAATCTTTAAAGTTCAGGAATTAATCAAACCCATAAATTCATAAAAGTGAAAAACAAAGTATTTGAAAGGTTTCTCAGCCAAATCATAAGGTCATTGGTTGAGTCGAGGGGCACGGAATGGTTGTTCTCGATTCTTATTTACTGAATTAAAAGAATGAAAAGAGTACAAGGTGACACTGAAAATCGGAAACATAAAATTTGATATCCCTGAGTCGAGACATTACAATTATAGTAGTCAGATAATCACTTAAAAGAAAGACTTGGCCAAACTTTGTTTCCATGTCTAGGAGTCCATTGACAGTCAATTCCATTACGCTAACCCAAAAATCAAATCCTTAGTCTTCATCTTCATCAAATGGAGACATTGGGACCAGTCAGCCATCGTCCTTCAGACCAAGTTCCTCAGCCTGCGAATTACTTCATAAAAGAGAAAGACAAAACACTGAATTCACATATCCAAGTCCTTGTCTTACATGTGAAAGGCCCTAACCATGATCTTGTACAATAACTCTTGTTGATCGTTTCAAAGTGTAATGAATCTTAGGCCACGTAATGGGATAACTTTTGATGATGCTTTGTCGTACCTGATTCATGAACAAAAATGAAAAATGTAGAAAAATACAAACTTTACGTTTTCTTAAATTTTTATCGTTTAAATTCATTAAAAATAATATTTGCATAATATTAAAAATATCATAAATAGTTTTATATTTTAAATATAATATTAAAAATACAAACTTTACTTATTTAAAATAGATTTATATTCAAGAACGTGTGCTCTTGAATAGACAGAGTCAATACGACTCGTGGCCTTGTTTAAAAAACACATTAGCATCAAATTATACTCTTCTTTTGCTATGAATCTATCCGTTAATATGGCTAGATTATTTTCAAAATTAATTTGAAAATCTAAATTAAACTCTGTTTAAATATATATCATCTACTACTCGCCCACTTTTTTTTTTTTTTTGATAACGGAAGAATAACAGAAAATATTACATGGTAATTTTTGGATGACAGAGCCCCGACGTATCTTCTAAGAGGATATGTATGCATCCGTTAAGTGGGTGCTCAAAGATTAGAGTTCAAATATTCTGTTCAGTTTTATGGTGTCTTATTTTATCCTATAAATCTCAGTCATTTATTTATATGGGTTTTACGTGAGTCCTATATAAATAACTGTAAGACCCGTATAAATAAATAGTTGAAATTTATAAAACATAATAAAACATCATAAAATTAGACAAAAAATCTTGTCTCCGTAAATTAATGGTCCCAAAAAAAATTTGTGCGGTAAAATGTACAAGTCAGTTCGCATATAGATTGCCCTCTTGATAAATATGTTGAATTATTACGACCTAGTTGCAGAAGTGTAGGCCATAAATAGTAACCCACGTTTTGGTCCCCACGAGCCGCATTTGGAACAGTAACCCAGATTCATGTGAATTGAATTTGAACCTGATAATTACTTTGCATCTTTTCAACTAAATATATTGTCAAAGAATAGGTGTGAATGCTTTTCACATAATATCTTTATAGTTCTGTGTTCTTGGACCATCCCTGCTAATCATCTTATCTCCATCAATCACTTCTTAAACTTGTAAAGAAATCACAATAACTAGCTCTTTAGATTGAATATTCGTGTGGCAACGTACAGAAGTATAATAATTTCTATAAGGTATACCAATATCTTATATGATTGTATAAGTGCTAAAGTATTTGTGATGTAGGTTTACTTGTTTTCAAATATACTTTGATTATTTAAAATTATTTTTAAATATAAAGTAATATTAAAATATTCAACATTTCAATTTTTAATAAAAAGCCGACATCAAAATTTTCACTAATATAAGTAATACGACGAGTCACGTTAGATTAGTATTTTAAGTCATGTTTTGTCGTATAATACATTTGTGTCATGTATACATTTTAGTATTTAAAAAATAAAAATAAAAATAATTTTAAAATAATTGTGGAATATTCATAATTATTTAAAGGTAATTATTTTTAAGAAAAGACTTATTGTGTTATTCTAATTTGTTTAATCTTTTAATAAGAGTTGACTCTTATGAATCTCGTAATCATATAACACCTAGTTGAATTCCCGTCGACGGTAAGAATAGCGGTGTTTGACTATCATGAATCTATTATAAATATGTATATAAATATTAAAAAAAGGTCTTTTACGTTATTTTTAAATATTTTTTAATAAAATAAATGAATTAAAATCGAGTAGAACAATCATTTGATCGACTAGATGGTAATTATATAATTTTTTAATTAAAATATTTTTAATTTTTTGACAATTTAAATTGTTCTTATCTTTAAAATGAGTTTGACCGTACAATTGAAAACTTGTAATGTGAATAAGCCTCGTAGCGGTCAAAAGATATTTTAAGAAAACGGTCGGCACTGGAGACCTTACAACGATTGACATTGCCAATGTCAAGATCGTGGGATTCATAAAGATCCTAAGGAGATATAAAGAGACTTCAGTTTCATAAGCAACTCGACGACCTGATGAATTATCGTAACTGATAAGCAAACTCTTGAAACTTCGGAGAGAGACCGCAGCGTTCATTTACCAGTGCCGTCTGGAGGGATGTTACAATCTTCACGTTCACATTGCAACTGTGAGACGAATTATGTAGAGTAGAAATGACATTTTGAATTTAGTATTTAAATTTAACAAAATAATATAATTTTTCCAATAATTAAAAAATTAATAAATAATGTTGTTTAACTTCTAATTTTATCAAAATTTAAATCATATTCAAATTGAAAAAATAAACAAGATAAATTACTATTTATATTTTAAAGATAGTGAAAATTTCATTTATCAATGTCATATGTTACAATCTCACAAAGTATCTAAAGGAGGGATGACACTTTGATCTTGTTTGACAAACAGTTGATTATATTAGGCTATTAGTTGTTAGTTAATTCTATCAACTATTAATTAATAACTGATTATTTTAGTTAATTTGACCAGCAGATAACATCAGTTGTTTATAAAAAGTGTTTGGTAAATTTAGTTATTTAAAATTAACTGTTTATGTGTAAAATGACCGATAAGGACATAATTTAAAAAATATAAAAACATGAATATTATTTCGTTTAATATTTTTATAAGAATTTAAATTTTAGATATTTAATTTTACAGAAATTAAGTTTATAACTCTAATAAAAATATAGGTTATATAATAATAATAATTCTCAAAATAATAATAATAATAATAAACAAGTCGATAATTTTTAAGTATTTAAAAAAGACGATTTGAATAGATACTAGAAGATCTACACACGAATCACAACTTTCTCTTTTTAAAGTGAAAAGCTTAAGGGATACCAGTTACTTAATATGAGAAATAAGTTTAATGGTATAATTATCTTTTAATAAGATTTTTATTAGCTGATAGGTCGAAACGCTACTTGAAGTAACTTTTCAAAATATAGTTGATTGGGTTGAATCAGCCAACCCAACTAACTTCGAACCAAACAAATATACTAATTGTTTAACATATACTCTTTAATCAATTGAAATATAGCTTAAACGTTATCTACCAAACACCCCATTTAAGTTTTATCAGTAGTGATAGAAATAAATTTTACTTGAATCAGATTTAAAATAATTAATTTGACCTTATTATAATTAATTATTATAATTTATTAAATTTACATAAATATATAAACAAAATTAAATAAAACCGGATTAAAACATCCTAACTTGAAGAGGGTGATCCAACCCTGAGATAAGATCTTGTGTCCAGTTTTATGGTGTCTTATTCTGTCCCATGAATTTCAGTCATTTATTTATGCGAGTCCCACATTTATTTGTGCGGAACTTATGCGAAGCCCACATAAATAAATGGTTGAAATTTATAGGACAGAATAAGACACCATAAAATTAAACAGAAGATTTGGACTCCCAACCCATCAATCCTGTAAAAGTTAATATATTCTTTCAAATCTTTGTACTTGGTTGGCTCACCCTTCCCCAGAAAGAAAGATCTAATGTACTTGGAAACATGAAGACCTAGTCGGTCATAATTAGGCCTAGCCTCATTTATGTAGGTTACGAGTTAAGATACTGCCCCATTTATTCGGTCCTTAATATGAAAAGGACCTATGAATAAGGTGTCTGAGCACTTGACACGTTCCTACGTCAACCAGGCTAGTTCAGGCATCCCGAATTAGTCAATCCTATAAGTCGGCGAGCCGACTTACTACAATATCTAGCCTGGGAATAAGATAACCTGTTTCTACTATTACGTTAACATCAATTCATTTAATAAACGAGATTTACAATAATTAAATGAATAAATACTATGAATAAGGAATATAATAATAAGAACAGCGATGTGAATCATACTCCTTCCTATTTAAAATAAAAGTCGTTTTAGAGAGATGCATACCTATTAAGAAAGTTAATGAAATATTTGATATATCCTTATTAATTGTATGTTGAAGTGTCTTGAAAATATAATCTGTGTAATTAAGATGTGAGAAATTAAAGGGTAATTTTGGAAGTAAAATCATAAACATGCATGAAAAGTCACGAACGACACTTATTTTGAATAATTAAAATCCTTTAAAACGACTTTTATTTTAAATAAGAGGGAGTATAATACAAGATATTTTTTTGGCAGTAAATTTTAAAAATTATGGGAATATCTATAATGTTTTTTATAGTTAAATGTACTATATTTTGTTTGGTAAAGTTTAATCATATTTTATTAATTTATCTTTATTTTTATCTAAAATATACACAATATTGACAATTTTAATATAAGTGATAAGTTTTAAAAAGTATACGTTGGAATAAAAATAAATTAAAAAGAAGTTTAATATGATTAACTTTTAAAAATGATCTATTATCATTATAATATCATTCATTATTATAAAATTATTAATATAATTAATTTTTAATTGAGAACTCCCGTGTACTTCTAAAATTTAAAAATTACGTAATAGTATATTTTAAATAAAAAATAATTAAGTAATAATTAAAAATCAAACGACATCAGTTTTTGTTGATAATTCTTTTGAGGGTGCAGTACACTAGCTTTTTAAATGAAATCACCCGTGTCAGTTTTGTTGTTCCAATCCTATTTTAATCCATATCATCCATACATTTATGTGGATGAGATGAATTGGAACAACAAAACTGACACAAGTCACCACATCTTGACTTTTCACTAAAGCCTGGTTAATACGTTAATTACATACTTAACGTGCCAAAATTGATATACTACGGATTCAACAAGTAAATTATGTTTATAGAACTGTTTTATGGTAGGCGTTTCCTAAATTTTTCAACCAAAGTAGGTTACAAGTCCTGCACGAGAAAACTCCATGGCCGACTAAAAGCTTCCCATTTCCCTAATCAAATTCACTAAGAACCAATATTTCAACCGTTTATTCTAATTGGTTGTCACCTTCAACCCTAATAATTATGTTTAAGGACCGAAGATTAAAAGTTAATCTGTTGCTTACTTATCCAATAATTTGTTGATGTTTATCTCCCCTTTAATAAATTGAATTAATCAATGTTTTAAAAATTAGAAGTTTATATTAATAAGACAATAAGTTTAAAGTTTAAAAGGTTCAACCAATACTAAACGATCATAAAATTAGTTAAAAATTAAATAAAATTAAATAATTTGAAAAATAACTGAAAAAGACAATGCTTATATATTGAAAATTTTAGAGTGTAATTGAAAAAGACTGTTAAATAAATTTTAATAAGTTTATAAAATTAATTAATAAACTAATCTGTTTTAACACCAAATATTATTAAAATAAATCAAATCCAGAAGTTGAAAACGGAATCAAAAAGTTGGTAAGTGTAAGGTTTTTACTGTTAAATTAGTCAAACTAGTTTAAAATTTAAAACATTGGAATTAATTTTATATAGTTATTAATTAAAAAGATCTTAAATTCAAATTATGATTAAAATTCATATCTTACTTTATTAATTTAAAATGATTACTTAAAATTAAAAATACGTTAAATTTATAAATATATTAATTAAATCAAAATTATCTTAATTATAATTCACTAATTTATCAAATAATTTATACAATTTTATAACTTACAAAATATTATACACACTCCACATTTTATTTAATACACACAAAAAGTGATTGCATATTCCACTCATCTTTTACCATTCTAATTGGAACCAGCGACTTATATATATATCCTAAAACGTGATGAACCCAAAAGCAGTAAAACATGATCATATTACAGTAATCATTGAGCTTTTCAATAATCCAATAGTGGTAATGTCTGTAATTATATTTTAATCTTCCCATTGTGGGCGTGGGACCGGTTGTCCCAACTTTCAAGTCAAAAGCTTTGAAAAAACCATTAATAAAGCTGCTCACTTTACCAATCTCTTTCACGAAATCTGAAAGACTTTAAACCTTAACATTCGGCAAACAATGGCTCTCAAGTTGACATTAATTGCAGAAGGTTTATACAAGATGAAGTTCTAGCTGAAGAACCTGCAACACCAAGCACTTTAATGTCTGTAATGCGAAGTTCAGGATTGAAACAGATGACCAAGTGTTTGTAAATCTGCAGATATAGTGCTCCATTGTTGTAATACCTGCAACTACTCACATTTTCTGGTCCAAAAACGTAAAGGAAGAAGAACACCAAACTTCATCTATCTCAAGAAACTACAAGGAAGAAAAAGAGACGATCTCTCGACTGCGGTTTTAAATATACATCTACCAATCTAGCACCAAAGCAAGAGGTGGTCGTCTCGTCGTAGAAACCTTCATCTTCCGTTTAAAATTGCGAAAACAGCAGATAAGGATCATGACATGAGCATATATATATATATGTTTATATATATGGATCACTCGTTTCATTGTTTATTTATATGACCATAAGCTTTCAGCGTCTGAGCTGGTGGGCGAATCGTCCGACGACTGGGAAGTTATCCTCGGAGGACTCACCATCATCCCACCAGCCATGTCCACGAGTAAATTCGGCATGTTCAGAAGCATTTCCTCGTCGATGAACTCTTGACCACTCTGCTCAGTTTGCGCACCTTCGGACGGAACCCGACCCACTTCAGAGCCCGCCGCTCTTGCCGCGGCAGCGGAGGCCGCCGCAGCCCGTATGTTGGCTGCGGAGGTTGACGCCGGAATGGGGTAGGACAGTATTGACTCCGGGAAATTGAGAGGCGTGTCGGGGCCTTTGAGTGCAAGAGCTGCCACGTCGTAGGCAGCGGCCGCCATTTCAGGCGCGGGATACGTACCTAACCATATTCGCGTAGCCTTACGTGGCTCTCGGATCTCGGATACCCATTTCCCGCTCCGGCTCCGAATCCCTCTGTAACTAGGATGGCTCGGCCTCCTGCTGCTGCTACTACTTCCGGGCCTAGGGGACGGGTCGGATGACGTGGAGCGTGGGGATTGGTCCTCCGTGGGCAAAATCTGATTAGGAACTTGTACAGAAGAAGGGTTTTGATTAGGCAGTGGTTTGTCATCGGGACTTGCCATGTTATTATAACATGTATAAAAGTTAAAAAAAACATATATTTATGTAACATAAAACATCATAAGAAGAGTGTAAAACTAACGTTGTTTTAAGGATTCTATTCGAAGGAATGAAGCGGTCAGGCTTTATATACGAAGAAAGCGTGGGGAATTCGCGGACCCGAGGGCTTTTTGTGGTTTGGATCTGGTAATAGATTAAGGATATAATGGTTTGTGACGTGACTTGAGAAAGGCAAGAGGTTACAGCGAGCACACGTATTAGGCACAAACTTTCTAATCTTTTGTCTTAATTTATTAGCTGTGACTTGTCTGTTCCTCAACTTCACTTCCGGTCTTGTGATGTCACGACCAAATGTGAATCATATTTGGTTTAATGTTCTCTTCTGTCTCTCCCTCTTTTTTTTTTGTTTTTTTTTACATTATCTTACCGTAAGAGTCTTAAAGGAGATAAATCTGAAATCCTAAAATTCTTCAGATTCTTACGTAACCTGTAATATTACTGTGCATAAAAAGTCGTCACATATTTAATTGATCAACTGCTAATTGCTCACTGACTCAAAACCTCTTGTAAGAAAGAGCTTTAAATAAGAAGTTTACACCATTTAAGTCATTCCTCGTTGTTGTCAGATTATAAATTGCCTAAGGTAAAAGATAATGATAAAGGGGTGTTATTTTCTATATTCATGTTATTAAAATAATACTTAATGCATAATAATATCACTAAAATAGTATTTATTATACTTTGAAAATAGTTACAAAGATAATGGTAAGTACTTATTTAGGTTTTTTTAAATGTTAAGATAAAAATCACACAAATATTTAATATTTTAGAAAAATGTTTTGAATATAAAATTAGTTTATGATATATCTAAATTGTCTAATTATAATATAATATAGGCTAAATTTATGATTTATATATTAATAACTGACAAAAATTTTAAACTTTTTAAAAAACATTTAAAACATAATTCGTAACTTAATTTAATTTATTAATTTCAAATTTAATTGTCCTTACTTGCTTATTGTCACACTAAACCCTTTTGTGTTTTCCATTTCTTTTATTTATTGTTCTTGGTAAGTCATACTTGAAAGGTATTGGACATGAATGATATATGCAATTAATTTATAATAATGACATAAATTATTAGAGAAGGAGAAGCAAATGAGTTAGACCTAGAGATCATATGGTTGACTGTAGGAGTTGGTCAATTCCAAGATGAGGGCTTGGTCACAATAATGAATGAATTAAAAAAACTAAAAAAAGCAAATAATTGGTGATAAGGAAATGATCAATTTGCTCAAAAGAGAGGGAAAAAATCAAGCCAAGTGGGTTTTAGCAGTTTGACTAACAAAATCACATTTTCATAAACAGCTGCGGGAAAAAGTCAGCCTGAAACATGAAAATATCTTATTTTCATGTTGTTATGCATAATTCTAGTTAGTGTTCAATTAATATTAAATTTTCACTTACAAATTGTAAGGGATTAAAATAAATTTAAGATTCGAATCAAATTTCAAATTTAATAAATGACAAATTGTAAGGGATTAACATAAAATTGTGTTTTTAAACTATTTATTTGTAAATTAATAAATGACAAAATGGTTATGTTAAACTTAAATTATTACAAGAAATTATTTATCCTATATTTTTAAATATTATTAGTCGAAATATATTTGACAAATTAAAATTGAAAAAAATTAAGAGCTTAAGTGAATAATATAATTTCTTTTTTCATCTTCGAAAACATTATTTCCTACTTATAATCATTTGTTTAGGGTTAATTTTACTACTGATATATGTATGTAGCAATAAATAAAACAACAACTCAATAAAAATTTCGCTAATTTTCTATTTATAATCATTTGTTCAGAGTTAATTTTACTACTAACATATGTATATAACAATAAAAAAAACAACTCAGCAAAAATTTCACTAATTTCTCATTTATAATCATTTGTTCAGAGTTAATTTTACTACTGATATATGTATATAACAATAAAAAACAACTCAGTAAAAATTTCGCTAATTTTCCATTTATAATTATTTTTTCAGAGTTTTTTTACTACTAATATATGTATATAACAAAAAAAAATAACAACTCAGTAAAATTTCGCTAATTTCCCATTTATAATCATCCATTCAGAGTTAATTTTACTAATGATATATGTATATAACAATAAAAAACAACAACTTAGTAAAAATTTTGCTAATTTTCTATTTATAATCATTTGTTCAGAGTTAATTTTACTACTGATATATGTAGCTAACAATAAAAAAACAACTCATTAAAAATTTCACTAATTTCCCATTTATAATTATTTATTCAGAGCCAATTTTACTACTAATATATGTATATAATAATAAAAAAGCAACAACTCAGTAAAAATTTTGCTAATTTCCCATTTATAATCATTTGTTTAGAGTTAATTTTACTACTGATATATGTATATAACAATAAAAAAACAACAACTCAATAAAAATTTCGCTAATTTCCCATTTATAATTATTTGATCAGAGTTAATTTTACTACTGATATATGTATATAACAATAGAAAAATAACAACTCAGTAAAAATTTCGCTAATTTCCCATTTATAATCATCTGTTCAAAGTTAATTTTACTACTGATATATGTATATAACAATAAACATAACAACAACTTAGTAAAAAATTCACTAATTTCCCATTTATAATTATTTGTTTATAGTTAATTTTACTATTGATATATGTATATAACAGTAAAAAAATAATAACTCAATAAAAACTTCACTAATTTTCCATTTATAATCATTTGTTCAGAGTTAATTTTACCACTGATATATGTATATAACAATAAAAAAACAACAACTCAGTAAAAATTTTGCTAATTTTCCATTTATAATTATTTGTTCATAGTTAATTTTATTACTGATATATGTATATATCAATAAAAAAACAACAATTCATTCAAAATTTCGCTAATTTCTCATTTATAATCATTTGTTCAAAGTTAATTTTACTACTAATATATGTATATAACAATAAAAAAGTAATAACTCAGTAAAAATTTTGCTAATTTCCCATTTGTAATTATTTGTTCAGAGTTAATTTTACTATTGATGTATGTATATAACAATAAAAAAAACTTATTAAAAATTTCGATAATTTCCAATTTATAATCATTTATTCAGAGTTAATTTTACTACTGATACATGTATATAATTTTTTTAAAAAAATAACAACTCAGTAAAATTTTCGCTAATTTCCTATTTATAATCATTTGTTCATAATTAATTTTACTGCTGATATATGTATATGACAATTGAAAAAACAACAATAAAAATTTCGCTAATACTCAAAATTTTGAAGGGTTCAATAATACGAAAACTTATTTCTAACAAATAAAGAATTTGTTTTGAATGATTTATATATATTTGTATGTATATATATGCATATATGAACTTGGTAATTTGGTATGTACTCGTTTTTCTTATAATCAAATCAAATGAAATCTTTGATGATTTCGTGAATACATCACTTTACTATCTTGTTTTTTGATTTAATACATGTTTCCCAAATACGAAAGTTTCCATTTAAACAGTTTCAAAATTTACATTTTGGCATTTCATTAATGCACAATTATTTCTTTACAAAATGCAAATGCAACTACTCTTCCTACTTACAAAAAGGAAAATCCAAAAAAGGCTTTCCTTAAGAATGAATAATTACACTTCCTAAACAATTTTAAATTACACACCATATATATTCATGTGTGAAACGCTGCATATAATCAAGATAAAGACACCTTTTAGTACAACAATAATATCCAGTAGAAATCTTACTCACACTCTGAAAATATTGTCTGGTTCTTAGTTTTACTAATCCCTTTTCACACTTTGAAATATGAGATCTACAATATGTTTCTTGAGAATTATTTGTAAGAACCTGTTAATTCTGCTAAAATTGCATTGAATGTTGTTTTCTCCACTCCAGATTTCTCACATTAATTAGACAGGATTTTGGTTTGACTACTATGATGATAAGTTCATCTCCACTTCATCATTAATTCCAAATGACACACAACCAGACAAATAGTAACATAGAAAAAGAGCATAAAAAGCAAGTATCGAATTCCTATAAATTGAACATTTGTGATACTAAGATAATACCTCAGGGAACACTTGAGTACTAGTATAAACTTTCTTGCTTGCCCATGTCCGAAATCTTACAAGACAGAATGGGTCGTGACAGGTTCGTGCCTGCTTCATCTTCCAAGACCACTTCTTCATCTGTGTTGAAGATCCAACTCCTGGTCGTGGACGATGATGCTACTTCTCTTGCTGTTGTTGCATCCATGCTCAGAACATGCGGTCCTCAAGGTACGTGTATTTATTTGTGAAGAGTTTGAAGAAAGATTGATATAATGACAAGGCTTTGCGTGCATGTTATGTTAGTTTTCTTCATTGGAACCATTTAGGAGACGCTCTTGATTTCCATTTTAGCGACTTGAGACATTAACAAGTGAGAGTGAAGAGACATAAGGGCCTGTACAAGGTTTTTGGATCTAATATTTCTTTATTATCTTAACATCTACGGAACCATATAAAAGATTTTAATGCTTAAATAAATTTAATCGAATTCGAATTTAGATATTCAAATCTTCTCAAGTTTATAATTGACAATTTTTCGAATTTGACAATTTAACTTGAAATGAATAGACTAAGTGCCTGTTTGGTTGAGCTTTTGGAGGGTGAATAAGCACCTTTTTTTTACCGCAAAAGTTTTTTTAAAGAAAAATGAGTGTTGGTTGTAAAATTAAAAAGCACCTTTTTAGTAGATATAGCTTTTTTGACAGCTAAAATACAGTTTTTTAAGAAGCTCAAATTTGAAGCTTCTCAAAAAATTACCTTTTTAGGTAGATTTTTTAAATTAATTATTGAGCCTATTTTTTAGCTCATTTTGTCTTTATTTTTTATACATAATTCTCACAATACCCACAAACACATCTTCATGTTTATTTTGAGATTTATATAATATTATTTGACCTTTTTATATGTTTCAATATTTATTTTTGATATTAATTTTACTTATGTTATAATCCATATAAAAGATTTGGTTAGATATATTTTTATTTATATTTCATATGGTTTAAAATTATGTAATAATTAATAAATTGTGCTTTGCATATTGTTTAATATGTTTTAAATAATTTTTATATGCATAAATAATTTTTATTACAAAATAAAATATAGTTAAAATTAAAAATACTTTTTATTTTTATGTTGACAAACAGTCTATTGTATGAAACTCTTTCAAAAATACTTTTTTTAAAATGACAGCCAAACAATCAACTGACTTCTTAGAAATGCTCTTATTAGAAAAGCTCTACTGATATAAAGCCTATCTAAATAGGCACTTAGATTTGATCCTACTTGAATTTGAATCCGAGTCTTGATAAAATTAAAGTTCGAGTTCTCGATCAGTTATTGCTAGACCTTCCAACTTTATCAAACCTAATTATTTTTCGATATAGGCAAAGATGTTCAATTATAGTAGTCTCTTAATAGCAATACATTAACGTATATGTCATAAAATGCACTCATCTAACTAGGAAAGAGCATGCTTGTTAATGTTTTGGAAGCTTCATTCCCAAAACTTCAATGTTCATATATCGAAAGATATGACTATCTTTGTTGTTTTTCCATTTTAATTCTAATTTACCTTAACAATGCTTTTAAATATCCCAACAAACACATGCATATGCACATGAAAAATCTCCTTTTTATTTGTTTGGCAAATTACATATGATATTTTACTTTGATTGTACCTGTTGATCGAGAGATTCATTTCCCCCTTCACTGTGATTATGCTGTTACAAAAAATGAGCTATGTTCTTGTGAAGTGATAGATCCAAAGCTCGAGCTATCAGTTGTCACTGTAAAGAGCCCACTTGATGCTTTATTACAACTTCGTTTGAAGCAAGGCGTTTTCGACCTAGTTGTCACTGACCTGTACATGCCTGTGATGAACGGGATCGAACTCCAACAACATGTAAATGAAGAATTCAATCTTCCTGTTGTTAGTAAGTCTACATTCATCAGAACCAACCACGCCAACAATGTAAAAATTGCTGCTTCTTCTGATAAAGTCCGCATTCTTTTTTGTTATTGATCTTTCGTATGGTTGGTGATGGCAGTCATGTCTTCTGATGATAAAGAAAGTGTGATAATGGAGAGTTTAGAGAGTGGAGCAGCATTTTATATGGTGAAACCAGTTAACCAAAACGATCTCAAGAACGTCTGGCAATACGCAGTCACATCAAAGCAAAAATCTCATGAAGATATAAATTCATCTTCTGTGACTGAAGAGAGGCTAGATGGTAAAGGGTGTAGGAAGAAGAAGAAGACGAAAAGGAAATTTGAGGAAGAACATGAAGAAGAAAAAGAAGAAGAAGAAACTACAATTGTAAGAGCAGTGAAAAAGGCCAAGGTGGTTTGGACTAATTCACTGCATAATCGGTTTCTTCATGCCATAAGTCAGCTAGGGCTTGAGAGTAAGTAGTCTTTGATTGTAATTCATCGCTGGATTGGATTTCTTACTTGAGCTTTTTATTCATTTTATTGGGAAAGATTCATTGATTATAGTTTTTGTCTTTTTTTTTCTTTTTCATGTTTGCTTCATTTCAGAAGCTGTTCCAAAAAGGATTCTCGAGTTCATGAGCGTGCCTGGACTAACCAGAGAAAATGTTGCTAGTCATTTACAGGTAACAAGTTTCTAGTTATTTTAACAAGTTTTAGTGCATGGTTAAGTGCATATTCTAGTCAAAATTTGGTAATCATATTAAGCTTGACATAATCGAGTCGTAGTAAGACAATACAACCCATTTTAAACTTGAAGAAGATGGTTTGTCAGCAATGAAAATTTGCTAAGATTTGCAAGTGGCTCGATTCCTAAGTAGGGTGTAATATGCTGAGTTCCCGTAAATTGTATATCCCTAAACATATGATTGAATCATCGTAATAAATCATGTGGATAACAACTAAAACAACGGGTTGAATGTCTCTAACTTTGCAGAAATATAGGATTTTCTTGAAGAAGGTTGCTGACAGAGGCAATAGTTTAGCAGCAAACAACTTGTCAGAAACAGAAAGGGCTTCAAGGTCAACCTTTGCCAGTAGTCATGCTTCAGTGATGCTAAAAAGTGTGCAGCAACAGCAACGATATCCACAATTTTCATGTCAGCAGAAACTGAGACTACCAGTCCAACTAGGACTTGGAGGACACATCTCTTCAGCTCTTGGTAGCTTCAGCCTCAGCTCCCTAACCTTTCCTAATCATCAACAAGCTTCAAGCGCAAGAAACTCTACTTATCAGCTTTCACATGGAACATCAAACCTGATTGGCAACAGAATTTTGGCTCAGCAGCCATGTTTTGGCAATCCTGCTAATCCTCTTCTTCACGAGGGAAATAGAACAGGAACTACTGGATCAAATCCAAACAGATGTCCACTGCTCAAGTACCAACAACAGTTTCAAAGTCAACCAAATCTTGATCAAAACTGCAACAACCAATCTGGTTACAAACCTGCTTTAGGAATTGGAAACAATATAGCATGTGTCAGCAATTCTTACTCATACGTGAACAATGTAAGCACTAACAATCCTGGAATGCAAATGGTTGGTGGTGGAGGGCGCGTAGAGATGCGACAAAGCAGCTTCCATGGTGGTAATGGATTTATTAACTGGAACATCAAAGACCACATGAATGTTACATCGATAGGGGATGATTCTTTCAATTATTTGGTTCAGTCAGGGAAAGCAATTGCTGGCCAATTCCCAGCATCAATCACTGGAACTAATCAGGACAATCGTCCAGTGGTTCCACATACTACACAGCAACAGAATGGCCTTAGAACCGGAGCAGAAGAAACCGTTCTTTTGGACATAATCAATGATGGATCCACCTTAGATGACATTCTTAACCAGCAACACATGAATGGTGACTTTGGTGAAATTCTCTCCCACCCTGCCAACTATCTAACTCCTAATCAGGTGCATAAACATTCTCACCATTTTATCAAGTCGGACTAATCATCATATTCTATTCTTCTGTTCAATGATATTTTTATTTGTGTAGCAGCAAGTTGGAGATGGATTCAACTTTCCTGCAAACAAATCATCCCAACCTGAAATCAACTTCTCTAGAAGCAATTCGTATCATTCTGAAATAAACAGACCTGTGAATCCTAACTCATACCAACAAATAGCTGCTCGGAATGATCAATCAGCACAGGCATGTATCTGTTTATATGTTCCTATGCATAATCAGAAGAACAATAATTTTCAGTTCTTTTGATACTCTTTTTATATGTACGTGTAGCAACAAAATCGCGAACCTATCATGGATGCTGAATACAACACAACAAGAGGGATTCAGGTAAGTGGCTTAACTTTCCAAGTTTCATCCTTCTACATCTGAGATTATAACATACTGGAAGGTAATTTTTTTTCTTTCTTCTTCTGCAGAATTGGAGCGAAGAGTTCTTGAATTCCTGGTTTGATGATGCAATCTTCTAAAGAGATGGCCTTAAAAGTACCAAATGTAGGATTTTTGAAGTTTTTTTTTGGAAGATCATACCAGTACTTCAATTGTAAACTTGCTGGGACTGTTGTTTCACTCAGCGAAATGACTTGATTAGTTTACGCTATGAATAGCAAGTGGTTTGTAATTTGAGTGAATCCTTACTTAATTTATCAAATAATTTAATTAAATAACGAATTTTGTGAATTTATATTTAATTAAAATATAAAATAGTTAATTATCTATAAAATCTATTTTATTATTTTATTTTAATTTAATTTTTTTATCAGAAAGATGAGTACACGAAACCTTAATTTGCTAGTCGAATGATGGACACCTTGAGATATCCTTAAGCAAGATAGACAAACGACCCATAAGTGAGTTTTGAACAAGATAAATGCCAAGTTCAAGAGAACGGGCATAAATGGCTAACTAATCCGCCGCTTAATTGAGTTAGGATCCTCTGTCCAATATTATTCTGTCCTATCATGTCCCTTAACGTAGCGTTTGGATAGTGTCCCCGTCCCCGGGGACAGTGGACAAGACAGAAAAGAGTGCCGCTATTAGCACTCCTTTGATTTATAATAACACTCCCACCAAATTATTTTAAATGCAAACAGACAAAATTACCCATAACATAATTATGGGATGATATGTGTTATGCGTAGGTCTCTTAGAGAAGACAGTGATGCCCATTTCTCAGATTCTTTTCTTTTCTTCCAAGCATAACCCACCACGTCTACTTCTCAATCTACTTCAAAGGTTCGGTCTTTCCCGCTTCTTACTTATCTCTCAAATAAAAAATATTGCATTTCTTTTTTACATGTTCTTGTTCTTTCTTGTTTATCGCTTGCTTTTAATCGATTTTTGCTATATTTGATGATCTATTTGTTTATTTTTCATATTGTCAACATGGGTTCTTGAGAATTGCATGATTGTTATGTGCTTGGGTCGAATGGGTTCGAATTCTTACGTCAAAAGATTGAAGT
>JAOTAX010000007.1:27990630-28012003 GCA_025629825.1 Erythroxylum guanchezii
GGCTCATTACTCCATCTTCTTGTTCGTGTTTGACATGCCATCTTATGTGAGATGCAGTAACATCATAAACATAAAGTTTCTGAAGTCTCGGCGTGAGCAGGAAATAATACATCCGTTTCCATGAAATTAATTTCTGTTTCATATAACGCTTTCTTGGCTTAAACCTAGGTTGACCATAAAATTTGCACTCTTCTAAGTTCATATCATCTCCCTAATACAACATACATCCCAACCGACAACAATCAATCTTTTCCACAGGCAAACCAAGACCTCTAATAAGTTTCTTCATATTGTAAAAACTATCAACCATTCTATGATCAGCAGGCAATGATTCATTATACCACTATAGAATTTTATCAAAACTACGATCCGAAATATGCCCTTCACTTTTTATGTTCAATATTAGAGCACTTGTTGACAATTGGGTCATTGTCGGACAATTTGGCCACTATTCTCGGTCAGCTGATTGTAGTAAGTCAAAAAAAATTTTTGCTTGTGGGTTAGGTTCTTCTTCAACATTTTCCCTATTTGCCTCAAATGTATAACCGACCCTATCGTAAACCATTTGCCTGTACGAGTTTTCAGTTCCATGAACATAATTTCTTCTAAACGCAACCTCCCTGTCATACTCATTTAAATTGACAAATGATTGTGCTTCATTTCTCCTTGAGGTGCTAGAAATCAACGGTTCCCCATGTCGTGTCCACTCAAAATAATTGGGGACAAACCATTTTCTCAGCAAATGCAAATTAACTTCAACAATAGTAAGGAAGCATTTGTGTTTGTACTTTTTACATGGACATCTGATCTTTGACCCATCTATATATGCAGGTTGCGAAGATGCATAATGAATAAACACATCAACTCCCTCAACAAATTCAGGATTCATGAAACCATCAAGGGTTAATCATCTATACATCCAAGATCTATCGCGGAAACTCATATATGGAGAATTGTTATTTTAAACCAGCAAATCCAAAGTTAGTCTGCTATGTTAGCCACATATAACAAAACATGTCAGATAAGATTTGTGATTAAACATCAGGTGTTCTCGTTCTGAATCTTAGCTAGGCTCCTAGTATATTTACTCTGAATATCCAACATATATGTTTGTAATCATAAATGTCATAAGATAATGATTGATCACAATTTGATATTTAATGGATATTAAATATCAAACAATTGCCAAATAAGTATTAATAAAAATATGCATATTTTTATGAATACCTATTTTAATCAATTAGTTGAACATATACAATTTCATAAAAACATGCATTCCAAAAATATGCACATAACAAGTAAAGAAAACCTCATCATTTAAAAGAGCATCAATCAAATTATGGATTCACATAATTAAGGTAATTGGAACAATTACATAAGTCAACCTCGTCATGTATAAATTAATACATAACCGAAGTTTAAACTACAATCAAGTTTCACATCGTGCAAGCCATATCAATAAAAGAAGTCGGAAAGTTCTGATGGGAAGTTGATATCACAAACAAATAAATCAAGAGCAAAAAACTATAGCAAAAATATAATCACTGACCTCAATCGAAACGCAGAGAGATGTTCCTGAAGTACGTCAAGGTTGAAGATGATGATAGAGCTATAATGAAAACCAACAACAAAATCATTCATAGTTTAATTAGAATGCGGGATATAGTGAAACAGTTGCCATGAAATATTATACTCAATGAAGGTCATTAAATCTACTCAAATAATTAAACCATCAGGTATTATCCTCAAGAATTTGCATAATTATAAGTCTCCTCCAAAATAAGATCATCAGTTAAAACTATGAAGCTCTTGTTTTAATAACAAATTCATAATTTACGAGGATCCTAAAGAAATTTCGAAAGCATTTCTCCTATAAAATGGACATCCCCCTTTTGAAATAAGGGTCCCCCTGTAAAAAAATTACACTTCTATATCAACTAGTAACCACAACGTAAATTGGGTCTCCATACTACATGTCTATTGTCAATGTAATATAAATTTTATTAATTTCCTTCAACATTATCCCTTTGGTAAAAATTATAAATCACATCTAATACCAACACCCCAAAAAAATGAGATTACCTTCATCACTTAGTTATTTAAAATTACCATATACTTTATATTAACACAAAATGGTGTTAAAATCCTGGAGAATGATCTAAAGAAGGGAGGTGCAAAGTTTAATGATTAATAGATATGACCCTATTTGCTTTTTGATAAAAGAATTATTTGGTTTTTGATAATAGAGCAGGCAACTATTTAAAGAAGCTATGGTAGAACATAAGTTTATTTAAACACATCATGCTATTGGGAAATGACATGGAGTTTTCTTTGTTAATCTATAAAATACCACATAAGTATATGAAAGTTTAACTATGTAAGTTTTGTTTTTTTGCAAGATATAGTGGTAATCCAAATAAATTGCATGTAAAGAAAAAGTAAATCTAATAGCGAAGCTTAAAGAAAACAAACCAACTATAGAACAAAATGGGCTAGCTAATCATTATAATCAAGATTTCCAATACTTACACTACTTCGTCTACATATAAAAATTATTATGTAAATCATGCTCAATCATATAACAATTTTATTAAATGACTGCATGATACACCTTTATTATCAAATATTTCTTTGAAAAAACTATTTGTTGAATGAATGGTCTCTATTGTATTCATATTCTTTATACTTGTGACATTATAAAAAAATTCAACGTAATGTAAAATGATGGATGGTCATTAAACTTATAAGAAATAATTAACTAATATATTATAAAATATAGAGTTCACCTTTAATATTTTGAACACTTAACCAACTTAAAGCATATATTAGGGCTTCCACAATTTTAGGATGAAGTTGATTATGGTGAAAGCTAACTGTGCGATTATTAGTACTAAAAGCATACTCAAAGCAATTATAAATACTATAATTGCTAATAAGTCGCTTGCAGCTACTTACATAATCAAACAATAAACTCCATATATGATCAAATATGTACTTAAAAAAAGTGAGACTTCAAAAACTAATAGGTAATTTTAAAGTGTTAAAGATGACGAAAATTGAGTCAATTTTGGACTATTGTACAAGAGTGAAGCAATTTCATATGCAATTTATCTTTTAAATCATAGTCCTATAAAGATCTTGAAAGATGTTACTCTATAAAAGGTAAACTAAGGTTAATACTATGACATGCTAAGAGGGCCTAATTAACCCAATAAGTATCAATACAAACACCAATACACATTCATACATATCACATTATCCATAACATTCGTACTCCATAAAGAACATATTCCATCAAATTCCCATAGAACATATTCAGTAAACTCTAACTATAAACATTTACCAACCAATCATAACTATAATTAGAGTTAAAAATGACAACTCAATCCAATGTAGCATATAGAAATTTGAGTCAGTAAATATAAAGGTATGAACAATTTATCATTTATTAGGTTGTATATTAACGAAGTAACATAATGTACACAAATGACAAATTCAAAATTATTGAAGGAGATTGAACTCCCAATCCCTTTAGAACATAACATTGAAATTTTAAACAACATTGTTCGATTTTAATTTTATTAAATAATTATAGTTACTGTATCATGCATCAGTATATAATATTTGTGATAATAAGTCATTATACAAAAAAATCAATTTGATGATTCTGACGTCAAATTCTTGTGGGAATGTTGCCCACACATAATTCCAAAAATATTTTTCTAAGATTCTTTAGTGAGTGTCAAATCCAACATGTATAATCCTCCTCTAATTATAAATGAATTATATATAGCGGGATGAGTACAGTCTAGTCCATATGAACTAGTAAAACTTATCTTTTCTTTTCAAAATTAACAAAACAAAATAAAGGAAGGGTGGATTTTATAACATAAAATAAAATATACTAAAAGAGAAAAAAGAAAAAACTAATTTAGAATGCAATTTAATGAAATAAAATGGTGACAAACATCTAGCCTAAGTTATAATTTGAGAATTGATTCTTTGCATTGATCATTGATGTAAAGATAAACCCTTGTATTCTTTAATAAGCTAGTTATGGTTGTAAACAAGCTCTAATAACCTATCTCTCCTTACTTTCCCGTTAACCAAAACAAACTCTTTGATTAATTCTCTTATCAACAAATAACCCTAAAGATGCTCTTATGATTTGATTTATTAACAGTATTAAAAATGAGAGAGACCATAAGTTCTAGCCAACAAATACACAAGCTCAATTTATTTATATCAGAATATATATCCATATAATATGAGTAGAATATCCTTTATTAAACCTTGTAATTTCACCACTAAGCATTCCAATTGGTAATATATTATTTTGATAATTGAACAATAAGCTTTTTGTGTCAATCAAACAAAAAATAATTTTAATAGTCTCTAAAGATATACAAATACTAAAGAGCAAAAAATTAAAGAAGAACAATTAAATCAGACAATTCTTGAGAAAGTAAAATTCAATTAACCTTTAGCTAGAAGAAAGAATTTAGCTACATATGGTTTTCAATGATAACATAAAAGAAAAATAAAGAATTATCTTAAGGAAAAAGAAAAAAACTAAGATAAACCATCGTCGGGGGAGAGATAGATAAATTTTTATCTCCTGCACCTCCTTTATATAAATAATCCCCAAATCCCAAAATCATACATAATCTTCCTAAAAGAAAATGGGACAAAAGCTAAAATCAAGAATATGATAATATCAGTATTTTAATTAATTAGTTTCAGAAATTATATTTTAATTAGTTTCAGAAATTAATTAGTTTCAACAAGCCCTTAAATTGATTTCTTAATTTGTAAGAATAAACAATTAACTAAATTTAGTTAATTATCACACATTATGTATATTGTAAGTTGTGGAACTAAATTTTAGCAAGCCCTTAAATTTAGAGATTTAGAGAAAGCTCTAGATTCCTAATACGCGACAAACACACCAAAAAAATAAAACCTAATTTTGTAGAACTAAATTTGTAGTAGTTAAGAACGAGGATTATATCTATACCAAATGTGTGTTAATTGTTAAATAGGAAAAATGAAAAAAAATCAACCCAACAAAGGTTCATCATCCGAGAAAGGAGGGGCGGAGAATAGGACGTTACCTTTCGTTTGGAGAGTCGAAGAATACGACGTCGGCGACGCACCAGGTCGACGGTGACAACTCACCGCAGACGACGGCAGTGGCAGGCGACAGGCTACAGATGGAGGGGGAAGAAGATGAGGAAGTGGCGGGAGCAGGCGCTGGGTGAGGAGGAGAAGAAAGGGCTTCGGTGGCTTTAATAATAACCAAAACGACGTCGTTTTGGTTATCATTTAACGCTTAAATGATAACTGAAACGACATCGTCTTGGTTTAACCCAAAACGACGTCGTTTTGGTAATTTGATATACGTTTAAATAATTACTAAAACGATGTCATTTTGGTTTATCATCAAACGACGTCATTTCAATCATTATTTAAACGCATAACAGATTACCTATACGACGTCGTTTCATTTTTAAAAACCTCAACAAAATGACGTCGTATGCTTGAACAATTATACGACGTCGTTTTGCTTATCAATTCAACCTCTACAACTTTCACAAAACAACGTCGTATGGTTCCAAACCTATACGACGTCGTTTTGGTTATTTCAATCGTATAGTCTAACGATGTTGTTTTATTAGGATTAGAATCCGACGTCTCAAACGAAATTTTACCGACGTAGTTACCGACGGAACTAGCTGTCAGTAAACATTTTTGTTTATTTTAGGGATGGAATTGATTACTATCGGCAAATTTATATTTCCTAACCAACATTGCTGACATCTATGCTTGTTCCGTTGGTAATTTCCGTCGGTAACATAGCGTTTGGATAGTGTCCCCGTCCCCGGGGACAATGAACAAGACAGAAAAATCCTGTCTCCGTGGGTGTTTGCTTCTTGTCTCCGCGTCCCCGTCCCCTGTCTCCGGGAGACAGGGACACAAATTTCTGTCCCCCCCAAAAAGGGAGGACAGGGACAAGTCGTCCCTATCTTCAGTCACTATTTTTTACTATTATGTTTATTATTATTATTATTATTATTCAAATTTATTATTATAGTTTTCTCTGTTCTGTCCACCATAACCAAACACCTCACTGTCCCTAATTTTTGTTCCGTTCCGTCTCCAAATTTCTGTTCCGTTCTGTCTCCAGCTATCGGAGACAACAACCAAACGCAACATAAATCTCAACCATTTATTTATGTAGGCCTTGTGTCTATTTATGTGAGTCCTACATAAATAAATGGTTAAGATTCAAATGAACATAATAGAACAGAGTAATACTGGACAGAAGATTCAGATTATGCTCAATTAGCTTATTCGTACAAAAAGAAGGCTTAAGCTCGGGTAATAATTGACTTATTTAAGGGATATAAACGTCATCTTCTTGACCATAAAAACTCATTTTTTAGGGTTTTGAAAGCAGAGCGAGGTGGTCCTTTGCAGGTGGCTTACGACCTTGAATCCCTTCTTTTCAAAGGTGGATAATTTCACAAGTTTTAAGTATCCCTTTGATCTCTTTTCTCCTATTTGCCTCTGATTTTCCGTTTGGCTTTCGAGAGTTAGATGAATTCTTAACGAATTTATAAGAGGCCCATAACTTTCTACTTCAACGAAGCACTCACCATTGACCCCCAATGGCAACCCTCAAGGAGATCCTAACACGCCGACCAGTGGCGGCGACAATCCGTCTAACAGTCCCGGCGGGCGGCGCACGCCCCGCTCCACCGGTGGGTCCCGCTCTCGGTCAGTACCGTCTCAATTTGATGGCCTTTTGCAAGGACTTCAACGCGCGGACGCAGAAGTACAAACCCGACACTCCCATGGCCGTCACGATAACAGCATTCAAGGACAATACTTTCGAGTTCGTCGTCAAATCGCCGTCCGTCAGCTGGTACTTGAAGAAAGCGGCGGGGGTCCAGTCCGGTAGCAGCAGGCCCGGTCACGCGGTGGCGTCGACGGTGACGTTAAAGCACGTGTACGAGATTGCGAAGGTGAAGCAGTCGGACCCGTATTGTGAGTACATGCCGCTTGAGTCCATTTGCAAGTCCATTATTGGGACTGCAAATACAATGGGGATTAAGGTTGTTAAGGATTTGGATTAAAAAATTCAATTTTGAAACTTCAATGTGATTTTACTTGTCGGGTTGATTTCAGTATCACAGATGGGTTTTCGTAGCATTACGATTCTGGGTTTTGCCTTCCACCTGTTCGATGAAATTCCTCGTCGTATGGTTTCTGTTTAGAACTTAAATGTATGGCATTGGGATATCTTGCTCAGTTCTTTATTGCCATCAAGAAGCTTTTGCCTCCAAAGGTTTTGATCACAAATCATTCATGCCAATGATCTCATAAAAAGCTTTAGAAGTGATGTTCTCATTTATTATTTTATATTCGATACTTAATTTTTATTTCATAAATAACTTAAATAATTTAATTATATGATTATACTTAAAAAGTTAAAAATAATTAAGATGTCATTGGAAATAATCATCTTCAATTAAAATATAATTTTAAATAAAAAACTGAAAAATAAAACTATTTCTTTTCTAAATATTCTCGAGAGCAAAATTGTGAATACTTTTTCGTATCGACTGGTATGTATCATACTGGACCAAAATCGGTACCAAACAAAGGGTGAATCATACCAGGATTAAATACTGGTAAGTATCGGCTTGTTTCGGATGGTACTGGTCAGTATTTAAAATACCGGCCGATATTGAAAATTTTAAAAAATATGGGATTTTTTTGCAAAATTTTTAAAAATTTTTAAAATCTCCCTTCTTCCCTTTTACCTTCTCTTCTTTTTTTTCAAAATTTTTTAATTAGTTATTTTATTTATTTTAACTTTTATAATTATTGTGAATTTATAATTTTTTAAGATAATAATAAATATTTTAATTACTAATAATAGTTATAAATTAAATAAAACTTTAAAAATTATTTAAATATTTTATATAATGTAGTAATAATTTTTATTTTTTAAAGTAAATAATTTAAAATTTATTATTTATAAACTAATATTTATTATATATATTTTTAATTATTAAATCAAAATTTATTTAAAATTTATATATTTTAAAAATATATTTTAAATTTAATTATATTTATTAATTGATTTTTATTTATTTTCAATAAAAATTGATTTTGTTATTTAATTTTAAAATGTTATATTTTTATCATACAAGAAGCAAGCTCGGGTCATAATTGACTTATTAACCAACTAAGGGATAAAGACGTCATCTTTTTGTCTTTATTGGACCAGTGGGCCCTTAAAAATATCCCAAGCACATACAAAGTCTCCGTCTCTCTCTCTCTCTCTCTTTCTCTCTCATTTCATTTTAGGGTTTTGAAAGAAGATCGAGTTGATAAGTTTCCAGGCCGCTTAAGACATTCAAAGGTAGATAATGTCACAAGTTTTAGTATCTCTTCGATTTATTTTCTCCTGTTTGCCTTTGATTTTCCGTTTGGCTCTCGAGAAAACGGGAGAAAGAAAACAAGTATCTTCCTACTGTTTCTGTGATAAAGATGTGATTTTTATCCTTTTTGGTAGATCTGGTCGTTATTTGTGCAGATCTGTGCTTAGGATGTGTTTTTAGGTGATAAAGTTGATTTCTTTTGTGTTATGTTATTTGTTGTTTGAAGGTTTTCTTCCTTTTCTATTCACAATAACTGGTGTGTTGTTTGTATTCGTGGTGTTTTTAATTTGTATGTTGCAGCCAAAATGAGGCCAATTTTCTGTGGAAACTTTGAGTATGATGCGAGGCAATCTGAGCTTGAACGACTGTTTAGACGTTATGGGAGAGTAGAAAGAGTAGACATGAAGTCTGGTAAGTTTGTCCTCTTCTTGTTGTTTTTCTATTACTTGATCGCTTCTTTAGTGTGAAATTGCTATTCCACTGTGCATCCCGTTGTGCCCTATTCGGACAAACCAATATTGTTAGATAGATACTATGCTTGAAGTGTATCTGTTGTCAGAGTGAAAGATAGTATTTGTTTTCGATGATTCTGATTTTATATTTGAAACAAGTTTTGAAGGGCTTAACAATCAAATGACCCTGAATGAAATTCCTTTGTGTCTGATATTGGATTATCATCTGGTCTCTGAAACTGTGTTTTGATGCAGTTTCTATGTCCAAACCATGGAACTAATGATTACACTTTATGGTGGCTCAATTTTTACTTGCTATTTAACACGGTGCAATTGGTTTGAGAAGCCAATATGTTGATGTGTTTCAAGTACAATCAACGATCAACAAGCAATAGCTAATTGTTTAGCTACTGAGAACTGAAAACAAGATTAGTAGGATTGGATTGTTGAAAATAATAAAAATTACTGAATGCAAATAATATGACAGTAGGATTGGATTGTTTAAAATAATAAAAAGTACCGAATGCAAATAATATGACAGTTTCTGGTTGTATCAAAATTATCCTATAAATTTCATATTCGGCACCCATATCTCAAATGACTGCAATTCGGACATCAACCTCAAAAAGGTGAATTCAGTCTACCGTGCGTCTAGCAATCACCCGTATCACCAGAAGTGCAGCAGTGTCACTTTCACCAGCATTTGAGTTCGTGATTCAGTAGCTGCAATCTTTCCTTGTTGAGTAACAGTTGGGGGTTCAGGATATGTCAGAGAAACCAGAAAAGGCATATTTTTTGACGTAAAACCCCCATATTCAACATTTTCTTTGACGCAGGATTATTTTCGGAAATCCATACTCTTCCTGGCTAATGGTGGCTATTCAGGACTATATTTCCTGCCTGTGACGAGCTTTTCTTCTTGTATTCAAGAAGAATCATTCTGATCCGCAATGACAGAACCATACCAATTTTCCTCGAGTCACTATTGCCCTTCATTCCTCATGAATTTTGCCCAGCCTTCAATTTTGGACATGTTTCAAGATAGAAATCATTGCCGACCTCACAGCAGAGGCAGCAGAATAGATGGAGAAGACACTATATTCACTGACCCATCATGAGACACATCCACTTTTGGATTCTCTTTCCTTGACATCATTTAGTCCATCACACAAGGTCTGTTACTACTTTTACTGGTAACTTGGTTTATAGATTTGACGAAGGTTGCCAAAATATTATTCGAGGGTTTGGTTTTAATCGGTTGGTGTAGTGCACTTGAAGACAGTCCTTGCTGATATTCAAGAATCCTTTGACGGGAGGATTCTTATCTTGTTGCATTTAGTGAAAGTGTACGATTGAAATAATTTGCTTACATGTTTTACTGATCATGCTTGTAGGATTTGCTTTTATCTACATGGAAGATGATAGAGATGCTGAAGATGCAATTCGTGGTCTTGACCGGATGGAATTTGGTCGCAAGGGTCGTAGACTTCGTGTTGAATGGACAAAGGTAATACATTATTTGTGTAGTTGATATTAAATCCATTTTTTTAAAATTGTGAATATTTATAGTGTTATATTATTTGATATTCGGTATCTTTTGTAGGATTGTGTTTGTAGTGATGTTGTTGATTTGGACTTGCTATTGACTATTGTTCTGTTTTTTTGATTTTGAAGCAAGAGCGAGGCATAAGAAGGCCTGCAGGTGGTGGTTCAAGGAGATCAGCTAATAATATGAGACCTTCTAAGACATTGTTTGTTATTAACTTTGATCCTCATGACACGAGGACAAGGGACTTGGAGAGGCACTTTGAGCCATATGGGAAGATAGTGAGTGTAAGGATTAGAAGAAACTTTGCATTTGTCCAGTATGAATTACAGGAGGATGCCACCAAAGCGCTGGAAGCTACTAATATGAGGTTTGTTTTCTTTAAAGAGTGCACTTTGCCTTGTGTTTGTTTTTACTGCAGCTCTATGTTTTTCTAAATTTTCAGTGTTTCCATAATGAGTTTGAAGGTTTTGTCCACTTGTCTTGTCTGTTTGTGGTGTGCAGTAAATTGATGGATCGAGTAATTTCAGTGGAATATGCAGTTCGAGATGATGATGAAAAGAAGGACGGATACAGTCCTGACAGGACTCGTGATAGGTCACCTGAGAGGCGAAGCTATGACAAGAGACGATCTGCAAGTCCTTATCGAAGGGAGCGTGGAAGCCCTGATTATGGTCGTGGTCCTAGTCCATACCGTAGAGAGAGGGCTAGCCCTGACTATGGACGACATCGGAGACCAAGTCCAAATTCCTATAAAAGAGATAGGGCTAGTCCTGAATATGGACGGGCCTCAAGCCGTAGCCCTTATAGAAGAGAGAGAGATGAAGGTGATCATGTTCGTGGCCCCAGTCGTAGTCCATATCGTAAGGAGAGGGTTAGTCCTGATAATGGTCATGGACCTAGTGATAGTCCTTATCAAAGGGATAGGCGTAGCCCTGAAAATGGTCGTGGCCGGAGTCTCAGTCCATATGGGAGAGAGAGGGCAATCCCTGACAATGGTCGTGGTTCAAGTCGTAGTCCTAGTCCACGTAATCGTCGACAGGCCAGCCCAAATTCCTTACCTGATGAAAGAGACAGCCCAAATGATGGAGTTGAAAGCCCCATGAATGACAGATATCGCAGGTTTGCCTAAAACAAGTTACAGTTTCTTAATATCGTTGTACCAAACAAATACTGAGAATTTATATTTTTGTATTCAGTCGATCACCCCCAGGAGATGAGTGACACTAATCCCCAGAAGTGCTTCGCCGGAATCTGGCTTTGTCTTGATTGCGATATTTGAATGGCCGATCATGCTATCTGCATTATTCACTTGTTGCAAGAACTAGCGTTCAAAAATCAATGTCATGTAGAATTTAGTTATAGTGTTAGACTTGGCAGTGTATCCTTCAAATTTTTTGCAAAATTGGGTGGATCTTGTTATTTGCCTTCAAACTAGATCAGTTTTAGACTCTGTCAGACTGGTATTGTTGGAATTCATGTTGGACTCATCGTATTTTCACCTACTTCTCTATCCCTTCATCTGTGTCTTCTAAAACTTAACTAGCACGCCTGAGGCATCGTCATAACTTCATAGTACAGTTGCTGTACTTTCCAATTGCTTGAGGTTATTATTGTGGAGTGTGGTCTGTATAGGTTCTTGTGAGTAGATGAGTAAATATAAGGAGTTGAAAGTACCACACACTGTAGATTCTGGTATGATCTCTGATGCTTCTTGGATTGATCTTATCAAAATTGTTTTTACAACAACAATCTGTTAAATGTATTGTAAGCTATATATTGTCCTTTTTGTCATTTTTTGGATCATGAAAAGCTGGTTGACTGCTAACAACTCATTCTTAGACTATTCAGTGTTCTGCACATTAAAACTTCTATGTAGTTTTTAATAATTTAAAGACCAAGTTTTCTTTCCAAATGGATACTTGATAAGATCTTCTAACATTACTGTCGTAGTCCAATGTCAAGATTTTGTTTGTTTGTTTGTTTATTTTATACAACAATTCATAATCTTAGACCAAGAATTATAGATTGTCTCCTGATGCTAATGGCAAAATCTTCTTTTTAGTGTACCGCAATGTATTTCTTAGATTAAAGAAGGATTGGTTTGCTTTTTTAGGGAAAAAAGCTGAAAAGGAAACATCTTTTCTCCTTTTCTCTTCTTCTTTTTCCTTTTTTAAGGTGTGTCATTGAAACCAATTGTAAAAATTCATACTTTCACACGTGATCAATCAAAGTATTAGTGCAAAACCTCAATTCAATTGATAAAGTTTAAGTTAGTGAAACAATAGGTTATTTTAGCTTGGAATGTCCGTAACTTTACAGTCCTTTTTCTGCTTCTTCAAATGAAGTATACGTAATTTTCCAAAAAGTATAAATGCATAGTACGACTGTTTCTTCCTTCAAATAAAATCAACTGACACGTGGCAAAAACCCATTAACCCATGCCACCTTAACCCTTTTCTAGTCCCACTAGGAGGTAGGGACCGAATGGGAGTGGGATTTTATGGAAGAAGACAACTAAAAGACAAGAAAAGGTTAGAGACAAAGTCTTATGATTCTTCTTTTGGAATTAGTCATATGAAATCGATTTGAGATTTGGAGAGAATCCATATAGATACCATCCTTGTCGGCTCGTCTCTTTTAACGTTGCACATTACACGTTTTAACTTCCAAGGTGGCTTCCAAGGAATGTGGAGCCACTTCCAAGACACATCTAGTATAGAATGTGCATAGTTGTGTGTGTGTGTGTGTGTGGAAGGATTGATGTTTTTGAGTATGAATGAGTCACGAGATATGCTTTAACCTTATCGGTATTTACCAACTTTTAAGACAGCTTTTTATCAATGTTTTGGGACAAGTTGATAAGATTAAGATAAAGCTTGAAACCAATTGGTTTAAAATATTGAGTTTTACTTGTTAGATCCTAATTGGCATAGCTAAAGTTAGCGTTTCTAGTGAGTTATGTCTCTTACAAAGCACACATCCAAAAAGACACAAAGGGTATTGGTCTATTACACGAATTGTTTGGATAAAGCCACTTAGGATTTGCTGTTGTTTGGCAGTTTTATGTCTGTAGTAATCCATAACAGCTAAGACCAGGGAAAGGAAACATGTTTCTAGCAATGTTTTGTTAGTGATGAGATAAACTAATTAAGTGATTTCTTGAAGTCTGTAGTGAACAAACTAAGCAAAAATATTGTTGGTTTGCTCTTAAACAAACTCAACTATATTTTTTAAAAGGCTTTCATTTTTTAGTAAAGTGAATACCGTGACAAATTATATCAGGTTAATATTTTGCCTTTAGATCTGTTGTTCTCATTCTGCTGTGCCTGAAACTATCAATATTGAATGACTTGAACGGTTTCAAGCACAGAAGCACAACAGAATGGGAACAGCAAATCTGCTCCCTAATATTTTGCTACATGGCTCTTACATATTGAATTTGTGCTATATATGAATTTTATTATTTAATAAATTAAAAATATCAAACATCTTAAATTATGAAGTAAAATATATAAAGAAATGTATAATTAATTTAGAAAATTTGATATTTTTAATTTATTAAAAAATAAAATTTATACGTAACACAAATATAATATATGACAGTCACCTCTTAAAAATACCGTAGATCATGACGATAAAAAAGTTAATGTCTAAATTATTTTTGTTAAAAATTAAAAAATGAAACTTTTTAGTACCACTTTTAAAAAATCAAATTAATATTACAGAGTTGAGTAAAATTTGATAATTTTCTTATAAAATTAACTTTTAAAATTTATTAAAATTTACTGTAATTATATTTATTTAAAAAAGATAATTCAAAGAAAACAATACAACAAGCAAACAAAAGTAAACCCACTTGGATAAGAAACAAATTAAAAATAGAGACAACAATGTTGTTCTTATCAGTTTCACCCTTTTCGAAGAGATCAGCCTAAGGTGAAATCGCCAAGTGTGTTTGACGGTGGGCATGGACGTTTCTCCATCGTGCTTTCAGAATGTCCACTTCGCTCTCCACGATTTAGTCGGCAGGTATTTAGTAAATAAAATATTTTATAATGATCGTGTGAATAGTTTAAGAAGTTTCTGATCCCAGGATATACCGATCTTTGTCTCATATACCGAACTTTCAGTTGGACTTTTCAATATCATGTGTCTTTGAATACTGTACTCATCCTATTCAAACAAGAGCAATCCATAGCTTTCCCAAAAAGAGCGTAGTGAGTTGAACTTTCGTTTCTCTACGCAGTTTTAGAAGAGAAGAAGGTCTGGAGTTTGGTAAATTTAGAGTCAAAACTCGAAACTATGTGCTTGGAATAGGAGACTCTTAAGTTTAGTGAACAATGACAATTAGACGGGTGGTTAGCAATGGAGACGTTGTTGTTGGTCACAAGTTGCAGTGTAAAACCAAGACTTTTTGGATTCGGGTTCCTCCTGAAAGATGCCGACTTTAAGCCACATGGACTCCAATGTTGTCCTTTAGTCGTAGCCTATGTAGCCACCGACTTGAGCTTCAATTCTAGCCTTTCCTCTAAATAAATTAGATAAGAATCGAAATTACTTAATAAATTAATTTTCAGAATTAAAGAATAAGTTTAATTTGAATTTAAATTAAAATTAAAATTTTAGAAAGCTTATAATATTCTAATAATTATTTAAGTTAATTTTCTCTATAAATCATAAATATAAGCATTAATATTTTGAAAATCAAACCGATTAATTCGGTTTAACAGTAAAAATTTTATAACTCAGTTTTTAATTTTTCGATTTAATTAAATTTATTAATTTATTAATCAATTTTTATAAATTAATTAATTTTTAATAATAATTATTCCGGACGATAAAGTTTAATCCGACTCATAAAAGTAAGTCTTCAAATCAAATATGCCTTCCTCCGCACAAATCGCCGTAAGGAAAATAAACCGAAGGATGACATGTGGATGAAATGAACTTAGGAAGTATTGCGTCCAATCAAGTTTACAAGTCGGCTGAGCCGAATAAGTCAGTCCTCCAGAAGTTGAAGTTTTGAGCAGTATACTTATTGCAAACTGGACTTTATTGACTAATCTTTGATTAAGCCTAAGCCATAATGATTATCCGTTAATCATGCATTAACTCGTACGTATAACTTAACAACCGAGGCTGCTTTGAATCTAATCCATCTGTCCACGTGGCAATATCACTTAAACCTTTGAAATTAATTAGTTTATAGAAATTTATTAATTTACAAAATTTGAGTGATTATTAATTAATAAAATTTTCGAAGAAAATAAATCAAACTAAAAGATTAAAAATCGAACATAAAAATTGGTCAAATTAAAGTTTTTACATTTAAATCTTTTGAATGGAATTAATAAAAATTTATTAATTTATAAAATTTGATTGATTAATTAAGAAAATTATTGACAAAAATAATCAAGCTGAAAGGTTAAAAATAAAACCTAAAAATTGGTCAACTTAAAGTTTTTACATTTAAATTTAATTTTTTAATGATAAATTATAAGTTATCTTAAGAAATTAAATTTGTACTTTACTTAATAAAAAAGTAAAAAAAATTCATTTTATTGTAAAAAAAATTACTAATCTATGTTTTTTTTTGAACTGATATTCCAATTTATCGTAATTATAATTGAATTTCTCATAATTATGTAATTACTCTGCTTTCACTTTTCACGATTTAAAAGCTTACTCTTTTAATATAAAAACTCAAAATCTTACTTAAAAGATCGGATCTTTGATGTCATGCATGCGAGGTTTGTGTTTTTCGCTGGATACTAGGAGACCAGAACAGAGTCTAAAACCAGAACGTGTGTTTCAAAAGTGTCAAGCTGGCAAAGCAGTGAAAAGATTGGACTAAACGTGAAATTTTGACCCCCGTCTCCCTATAAAGGCCGGCATAATCCTATCTCCATGACCACTTGCACACCCATCAAAAACAATTCTCTCTCTGTCTCTGTTTCTCTAACACAATCACTGTTGCTCTGTTTTGGGGTTTTACAATATAAGAGATATGTGCCAACCAAATTCTTCTGCTCTGTCTTCTCAGTGCAGTTTGGATCACTACACAAACCTTCCATCAATGGAGTACGAGGAATCAGAGAGGAAGAACCTACTTGACCCGTTGATCGTCAAAGGACCAACATGTAGCCAACAGAAAAAACAGACCACGAAACCACAAAAGACCCATATGTCTCTGACAATCCAAGAGTCCATGTCCATTGCCAAAATTGCTCTCCCCATGATACTGACTGGTCTGTTGCTCTACTCTCGCTCGATGATCTCCATGCTTTTCCTCGGTCGTCTTGGAGAGTTAACCTTAGCTGGTGGTTCTCTTGCTCTTGGTTTTGCTAATATAACTGGCTACTCTGTTCTCTCTGGGCTTGCTATGGGCATGGAACCCATTTGTGGTCAAGCTTTTGGGGCTAAAAGACACACCCTTCTAGGCCTAACTTTGCAAAGAACTGTACTTCTGCTCATCTTAACGTCACTGCCCATTTGTTTTCTGTGGCTAAACATGAAGACGATTCTTCTGTTTTGTGGTCAAGATGTGGCCATAGCCACAGAGGCTCAGTCCTATCTTCTTTACTCAGTTCCTGACCTCTTAGCTCAATCTTTTTTACACCCTTTAAGAATCTATCTTAGAACTCAATCCATTACTTTACCTCTAACATGTTGTGCTACTATTTCGATTCTTTTTCACATACCTATCAACTACCTTCTTGTCACCCGCCTGAACTTGGGGATTAAAGGTGTTTCACTTGCTGGGGTGTGGACTAACTTCAACCTTGTTGGACTTCTAATCATCTATATCCTTGTCTCTGGCATTCACGAAGAGACTTGGGGAGGATTGTCAATGGAGTGCTTTAAACAATGGAAGAATCTCCTGAGTTTGGCAGTTCCAAGTTGCATATCAGTGTGTCTTGAATGGTGGTGGTACGAGATCATGATTCTGCTATGTGGTCTCTTGCTTAAACCAAGAGCAGCTGTTGCTTCCATGGGCGTTTTGATTCAAACCACTTCACTAATCTACATATTCCCATCTTCCCTAAGCTTCAGTGTATCAACAAGGGTAGGTAACGAACTAGGTGCCAACCGGCCAAAGAAAGCAAAGTTCGCTGCCATTTTAGGCCTCTGTTTCAGCTTCATTCTCGGATTCTTAGCTCTGTGTTTTGCAGTTTCTGTGAGGAAGATATGGGCAAGCATGTTCACACAAGATCAAGAACTAATCGCTCTAACATCACTTGTTTTGCCCATAATTGGTCTCTGTGAGCTAGGAAACTGCCCACAAACAACAGGATGTGGAGTACTAAGAGGCACTGCGAGGCCAAAAGTAGGAGCTAACATCAACCTTGGTTGTTTCTACTTAGTAGGCATGCCAGTGGCTATATGGTTAGCTTTTTTTGGTGGGTTTGATTTTGAAGGGCTATGGCTAGGTCTGTTGGCTGCACAGGCTTCGTGTGTAGTCACCATGATCATGGTTTTGAGTGGCACAGATTGGGAAGTTGAAGCACAGAGAGCAAAACAACTGACGGGAACAACAGTTGTTAATGTTCCTGAAGATCAAGTAACTGAGGAAGAGAAGCTAACTAAAGCTGAAATTCAGGAGGATTCTTTGAATTTGTCATATAATTCAGATGTTCAAAATTACAATTCACTCGTTTAAGTAATGTTTTTTCTTGTTTTGTCTGGTTCTTTTGTTCCTGCCTGTACAGAGGAGGGGTTGAGGAACGGTATCTAATTTTGTCTTCTTCCTGAAGTTCAAATTCATCTCTCAACTGTTTGTAAAAGAAGCTCCTAGTTGATCATGGAAACGGAAATGTAGCTAGAAAGAACAGCTGCTAGAGTTGTCATTTTAGCTCTTAGTTTGGTCTGATTTAAAGTTAATAGGAAAAACTTAATCTTAAGTTACCGTTTAATTTAAGTTGTTGTATGAGACCAATTTAATTGGTTTATATATTCACTAGCACACCCCTTCAAGTGAAAGCCTTTTAGGCTTAAAACTTGCACAAATTCACTTTACCTTGTGCTGAATAATAGGTGAGTGGTAGGATTTGAACTCACAACCACTTAGTCGCAAAGGCTTTGATACCATGTCAAGTAACCGTTTCACTACAATAGTTTAAGCTATTGTGTGAGGCCAACTTAATTAGTTTTATATATTCACTGACACTTAAACTATGCAATTTTGAATTAAACTTATAATATTTAAGTCCAACCCAACTTGTTTTTAATCTTAACAACTATCGTTTTTCTACTATTATAACAAATGTTTTAAAAATTGAATTAAAACTTTGAATTGATTAGTTTGATTTGTAATTTTTTAGTTTAATAATTTTTATTATTAAAAATTAATCATTTTATTAATTAATTAGCTAATTTTTATAAACTAATTAACTTTTATAAAATAAAATAAGCTAATTAATTTTTATTTAACAATCTCTTTTAATTAAATTTTACTTTTATAAACAAGGATAATATTTTTTAAATTCTTCAATTTTATTCAACTTTTAATTTATTTATGACGATATAATACTCGTTAAAGCTCAACTTACGGTAATTATAAATTCAACTTATCTCCACTCTCGATTCAATTTAACAAAAAGAAGATTTGTAAATATGTTTAACGAAATCCAAACTAATGCAATGGAAGTTGGAACTGCGTCTTTATCTCATATTTTTTAATAAACGTAAACAACATTAAATTTTGTGTGTTCGCACAAAAAAATTGTTTAAATTGAGGAAGTTTGTCGGCTTCTTCTTCGAACCTCATACCGGAAAATATGCAAGAAAAGAAAAAAAAAAAAGGTGCAAAACGTGCAAAGTCATCCTGATGGAGTCACTCTCAAGAGTCAAGAGTCAAGACTCCTCAATAGATATCTTACTTTGGCCTTTACTTGTCTTGGAATAAGAGAATCAGCCCTACAAGTGGGAACTTTTGTAACTAATTTATACTTAGGATGTGGAAATGTACACGCGGTAGAAAAATTATGCCAATCTATTGAGATATGGTATGTTACAATTGAATATTTGCGATAAGAGATTAATCTTAATTTTAGGATGACAGAACCTCTTAATCTAATCCATATAATATCTTTTTCAGGAGCTTTTCGAATAAGGAAAATGATCCAATGATTTCGAAAGAATTAAATGAGAAGTCGTATGAGGTAAAAATCTTATGTATGGTTCGGTAAAGTAATAATAAGGGTGACTTATCTGTCGATAACATTAAATCTCATTAACATATTTATACAGAGATCTCGCAAAACAAATTCCATCTCTTCTATTCCTACTCTGTCTCATCCGGAGATGATACAAAATAGGAACAGAAGGAATGAAACAAAGAGTTATTTATCATAAAATTTATGACTAAAAGGAGATGACAAAGAATAGGAATAGAGAGAATAAAATAGAAGATCTCATCCCAATTTTACTAGGTTTATGTCAAGATTGTAGATGGTAATTTGATCAATTCTGAAATTAATAAATTAAATTTGAGGTTTGAATAATTTGTTTTCAATCATAAAATAATTTTGTTTTTAGTATTAAGTTTAAGAAATAGGGTAAAGATATGGGCTCTCATATAATTTTTAAAATGTTTTTAATTTTTAATTTTCCCAAAAATTTACTTTTCTTAAACTTTGGTTAAGAAATGACGACAAAGTACATAAAAGATGAAAAATTAGATGTGAACTAACCAAAATTTACTAATATATTAGATTAACTCAATATTTAAATTGACCTAAACTAATTAAATTTAGCTTAAATTAATAATTTAAAATAATTATATTAATAAGTTATTATTAATTAGTTAATTATATTCAAGTTTAAGAATTTAGTTGAATGGTCGTATAAATAGTATTTGATCATTTCATGTCAGAGGTTCATATTATGTGTGTTTCACCTTTATTTTTTAACCAAAGTCTTAAAAAAAGTAACTTTTTAGGAAAATTAAAAACTATAAAAAAATCTATATCTATTTTTTAAGAAATAAATAGAAGAAAATGATCTTATTTTAAAAACTTTTTTAAAACATTAACATTTAAGATAGTCTTAGTCTTAGTCGCTAACGGAATATGATCAAATCACCACTATCTAGGTTTATTTTCATGCACGTCAAATCTTTTGTTCCAATTACTCTATTCTAACTTTGTTTTATTGAATCGTATCCATATATTTATGTGAAATCTACAAAAATGTGTTGATTAGATTTCACATAAAAATTTAGAAAAATTCCTTAATTTCTAAAAATATCATAAAAACTTCTTTTAATTTTAATTTTTTTTGAAAATTCTTACGTTCAACTTTGATTAAAAACTAATGATGAACGCACAAAGTATAAATATTAAACGTAGACTAATCAAATATCATTAATATAATAACCTAACTCAGCTCCTAAACTTAACCGGGACTAATTAAATTTGATTTAAATTAATAATTTAAGAAAATTATTATAAATTATTATTTTAAATGAATAAATTAAGAAAATTATGATAACCAAAGTCTAATATAGGAGTTTTCTAGAAAAATAAAATAAAATATTTTTCAATTAGTTTTTATGTAAATAACATCTGATTAGTTTATATTTAATTTTCATATTATATCTATTTCATTATTTTTAATCAAAATTTAAGAGAAAGGGTTTTTCCAATAATGTTAAAATTTAAGAGTCTTTTTTTTAATTTTCTTAAATTATACGAGAGATTTGTATCATTTACCCTTTTATATATACATTAATCTATGTAGCTATCAAATGCCAGGTTTAGCTGTTCAGTTTCCGTACACCTCCGATTTTAGAGGAAGAGTGAATTATTATATAGAAAAGTAATATATTATTACTCAAAACCTTAAGATATGTCGATGTCAACTCTTGTATAGGAACCTTCCTTAATTGTTATTTATAATCAGTGTAAGAATTATATGCT
>JAOTAX010000007.1:28020222-28032319 GCA_025629825.1 Erythroxylum guanchezii
AATAATTTATCTTTAAGTTTTATCTAAAATGTAATTATTATCAGTGATAAAAATACAACTACATTAACATTAACAACCAAATAGGTTTTTGTTTTTATTTGAAAGAAAAACAGAAACAAAAAACTGGAAACTACAATAAAAAAACAGAAAGAAATAGAACCAAACGGCTCTAGTTAACAAAAATCTATACAACGAGTAATTAAATGTTTTCAAGTGTTACACATTAAATTCAATACCAGATCTTGATAATTATTTAAATTTAAATTATCATTTAATTTGATACATATGGGGACATGTGATTGGAGGAATTTGAACTCTCTTAACTTTTTCTTTTTGGAGAACAAAGACAAAACCCATGATGAACTTGTTTCTCTCTTTTGATTGAAGCACTCGATCTTCAATTATTTGCAATTCAATTTCTATGCATAAAAGGGCAGCTGGATCGAGCATGCTTAGCCTACACTCTTTATCTTCAACTTAGTAGTTGGTATTATGAAGCTAAAAGAGGAAGGTTTACTGAATTTGGAATAGGTCACTCGTCAACATCCGCCATTAAAGAACTAAACTAGTCCGTAATCATCCTTTGGGTTCAGCACTCCTTTTTCTTTTTAATTTGCACTTAGTATTTGTATGATTGCTAGGTTAGTTACTCCAATGGCTTGCTTAATCCTCTCTGTTCCACCTTCCTTTTTGTCAGCTTGTAGCCATTGCAGGAAGCAAACTATAGTATTTTAATTATTGGTGTTAAACCCTTTTTTTATTTTTTATTTTTGTCTTCAACCACTTATTTTTAGGTTAGAGTTGACACTTTAATGCATCTATCGTCACCATTGCAACCAGAACCATTCAAGTGCTTTGTGTAAATGAATAACCAGAAACCCCATTTATTTTTCTGCTGAACTGAATTTAACATATCAAAAGGTTGTGGGGGTGTGCTAAGAAATCTAAATACATCAATGAATGTAGATAGTAACAGACCAATTGGAGAAAAACACAAACGCACATCATCCACACGCAATTAACCATGAAAAATCGGGGAAAAGAAACAATTGCTACAACGTGGCACAGAGATTAGTCGAAGAAGTCCCATGCGAACTTTGGTTGGTGAGCGGATCCATTATTGGTGGTACTAGATGTTGATGATGAGGGGACCGCCGGAGTTGAATCAAATGTTTCCCATTGTGTTGTGACCACCACTTGCCCTGACGTCGAACACTTGGTATGCTTTGTTTGGTGTTCATGAATCGGTGCTAGTCTCTGCCCATTTGGGTGCTTTTGTTGGGGACTGATTGGGGCGTGGTTTCCATTACTAACATTGGGTTCCGAGTTCTTGATCTTTAACATATCCAGAGTTTCAACATATTTCTGAACTCTTCTCACCTGCATTTTCCTTTGTAGTTTCACATCACCATCTCCCACAATTCCGTCCAGTTTCAGCAACTGATTCATCAGTAACTCAATTACACTAATCACGCTTTTCTCTGCTACTTTTCCGCCTTTAGTAATTATAGATTCAAGAGCCGATACCTGACCAATGAAGGCAAAAATATCAACATCCAACGTTATTGTATCGAAAAACTGTTACTGATGTCTGAGACTTTTACCTGGCCTGCGAGCCTGTCGACTTCCAAGCTGATTTCTGATATAGACTTTGATGCTTTCTCCATTTTTGCGTTCTTTCTCATCTCAAGCAATCTTTTCTCTTGGCTAATCGGGTCCTCAACAAGCACGATTTTTGACTTGTCTTTCACTCCTGACATGTCGAGATATGCCTTGGAATCCCTCTCTTTGTCCTTGAAAACCAGCTTCTGATCTTCGTGGTGGAGTCCTGTTCGTCCTGCTAAGATCTTCTTCAACTCCCCTGAACCCAGAAATTTTACAAAAGAATCACATCTTCATCAACCATTAGAGAAAATCACGGAGCTTTCAAACTTTGTGTAATGCATGAACAAGTAGGAGATGCTTACCAAATGTAGCTTGAGAGCTGATATTGATCTCGTGGTACGTTGACCCGTATTTAACCCTAACTCTAATTGTCGGTGGCGGGACGGAGCCCCGATCGGAATCCGGTTCTCGCTTCTGTACCAACATGCCACCAGGCCTAACCTCCCACTCGGCGCCAGACTCGCCGACGCCACCACCGTTCATCGGCGACAACCCTGTCGGTCCGTTCTTCATCCTCATCATCTTCTTTTCCTCTCCCAATGCGTTACAAGAAACAAAAATTAATGGCACTTTTAAGATACAAAGAGGGTTCAGATCTCCGAGAACTGTGTCTCCACACGATCTATGTTAGAAATCAAACATACCCGTTTCAGACAGCAGCTGATAGTCCCTGTTTTAGAAACCTTTGACTCGAACATTACCCGATTCCAATTTCAAAAGCCACGCGTAGAGAGAGAGAGAGACAGAAAAAGTGGCACTTCCACTATCTTGTTCCGTCTCCGTAGAATCAAATGGCGTCTCTTTAAAGAAAAACCAACGATTCTTACAAATTCTTCCAATTCAAGAAAACTTCGAAACCCAGAATCTGCCAAATGTCAGTGGTGAAGAAACTACACCACCCAGATCTCCTCCACACAAATGCAACCAAAAAAGGTAAAGTCTTTGATAAAAAGATCAAAACTTTCCTCTAAAAAATTATCAAAAACCACGAAAAATTCAAAAACCAACCAAAATGGTATCTCAAAATATAATTATTGCCTCCCGACCTCCTCTCCCTCTCTTTCTCTCTGTGTCTGCTCTGGAGTTTCAAAGAAGAATAGGAGATATGAGAGGAAAACGTGGAGTGAATATAAAAACGAGTGGACAGCTAACTAAGCTGGTATTGTGACCGGAGGACTATAAACACACTCGAATTTATAATTAAATTGTATTATTTAAAATTATTATTAAAAAAAACAATTTTTAGTTGAAGAAGAAGAAGAAGAAAAAAGGAGAGAAGATAACTAACCAGTAACTACGAAAGCCGCCAAAGCTACTGTTTAAGGTTAATGGGAGGAGAGGGTGAATGAGTGTTTTGTTGTATGCTAGTCTATGGAAACAAATGATGGACTAGCTTTGTATGAGAGACATATGGAGTAATAGGGGCAATCATGAACATTCCAATCATTGTGTTGTGAGTAAGAGTGCAGTTGTTGGGGGTGTAGATGGTAGGTTGGACACGTGGAGGTTGGATGTGAGGTCGAGTTCATCGTCGCTTTGTTCACAAGTGTTCCAATGAAATTTTGACATTTTATTATATTATAAAAATGTTTTTAGTAACTTCCAAAATTAATGGAATTACTAATTCTAATTGGCTCTCAAATAAATAAAATTATCAAATTTTATTTTTATAAATGATATATCCTCTATTTAATTCTCCAATTCTTCTAAAGTCTAAATAATTATTTTAATGTCATTAAATTAGCTGGAGAGCCAATTTACTTATTATATTAGCACTATATTTTTTATAAAAATATCACAAAACTTAATAAAATTGTAATTATAATTAATAACAAACTTATAAATATGTTGTTTCAATTAAATTTTATGAATAAGTGGATTAAGATTTATAAATATAAATTTCCCAACTATTTTAGTTAAAAATTTTGTAACTTTTAAAGTATTAAAAATTAGAAGATTCAATAATGCGTAATTAAAAATTTTATTTTAATTGATAGATAAATTATTTTCCATTTCTCTTCTATAATATAATTTAGTGAGTAGTAGCCTACTTGACACCTTTTCCCCTAACTCTCTATTTAGGTGTTCTTGCTGGTCTTGTTTTGACACTGACAAGGTAAGACATGCAGTACTAAAGGCAAACAATGCTAAGCTAGTTACTAGATTAGTTTGTCTTTCTAGCATAGAAATTTTAATAGTTCTCAAACGGATGATCTAACCAATAAAGTTTGCTTTTTTATGTGCTTATTAATTTAAAAAATGAATTGCTGCTCACTTTAATAATTTAAATAATTAAGGGTTAATAACCTAATTTATATGTTACTTTGTTTAGTTCATATAGTACAATAAAAATAATTATTATAATAAATATATATTTAATTGTTGCATACATTATTACACGTGGCAACAATCTATATCATCAAGATAATTATGACAAGTAGGAATGGTCTGATAGGTTTTAACTCTTCACTTAAAGTTCTTCTTTGTAGGAGCTCTTGAGTTCAAGTCACCAAAAAGGAGGGTGAAGAAGAATTTTCCTTGTTGATGATCCTTTAGTCCCTTAAGCATACTTCTTAGTCAGATCAACTACGAAAGTCTCACTTTCAACAATAATGTGAAAGTTGGAGCTATTAAAAAATTCGAGACTGCTAAGAACCTAATATTAAGTAGGATCAATGATTAATCAACAAGTGACCAATTAGTATATGACAACTTCTTGTGAAATTTTAGAGTAGAATCTTAGAAACTTGGGATTATTCTTGCAAAAAGTTGGGATACCTTATATATATATAAAGAGATAATTGTTGTGAAATCGAGGGCTCTCCTAGGGGACTCGGCCTTTTTGACTTGGTTTGACATCACAGGCTGCCACCGACAATCTTGTAAGAGCCGAATGACACGCTTGAAGTGATAACGTGGCAGTTTTCTAGCCGTTCGATGAAGTCCTGGCACGTGGGAGTGGTGATTTGATTAAGACATTGCAATCGACTTAATGACGATAAGGTTTTGTCTACTTGTCTTCCCGACATAGAATAGTGTTGTTATACGTAATTTCTTTTTGTCACCTTTTATTTTGTAAGAAAAAACCTCGGAATGGTCATAATACATCATTAAGAAGTAATTTTGATGTCATATTAATTTTTATATTTATTTCAAAAACAAAATATTTATTAATTTAAAATGTTAAAATTCCAATCAAAATTAAAAAATACTTTTTTGTAGGTTGAATTTGTGGATATTAATCAATTTAAATTAGATTTATTATTTAATTTTAATTTGAAGATGCTAATTTTGTTAATGTATCTATGAATTTGGAATAATAAAATACAATTTTCAACTTTATATTTTATGAGGTTTAACTTTATCTTTTGATTTTATTCCAAAATTCAATTATTGACTTTCAAAAGTCCAAACTCTTGTCGAATTTATATTTAGCATGATAATTTTTTAAATGTAGAATTAAAAAATAACATTATTTTTACTTTATATTTTAAATTTTCAAGTTTTAAAGTAGCTCAAGCTAAGTTGAATAGTTCGATTTTGAACTCAACTTAAAACTTAAAAATTATAAATGAAAAGAAAGTTCAAGTTGGACAAGAATCAGAGGCTTAAATTTCCAAGTTATCACATCAAATTTTTTGTTTTAGTTATTCTATTTTATTAAATTTTATTAATATATTTATGAAGAATTCATACAAATATGTAAATGAGATTTAATAAAATATGATAAAAATATTATAACTGAAACAAGAGATCTGATACTCTATCTCATTCACATGATTAAAGTGGTCAACAGTATTTTCCAGTAATTACTATATTGCATAAACGTTAGTTTAACATGGTAGTGTAGAGATAAGCAGATGCGGCATTAGGCTTTTGAGGCAGATGTGTAATTAGAGACAGGAGACCGACCAATTATGATTATTAAATCAGAGTGATTAGAAATTAATTACTTTGGTTCCCTCGGTGTAGATTCATGGAACAAAAACAAAACATTTAACCACTGTGCTTGTACGTGTACTGTTTGTCTCCACAGAAACTGATAAGAACATTGCTATAAATAACATTGATTTGTTCCACCTGCCCAAACCTACGTCATGTCATCCACTCTTTTCTTCTGCACTGCCCAAACTTTTACGTAGTCTTACAATACATACTAGTAAATGATTGAATTCATCTGAAAGCTTATTCAATATGCATTAAAAAGTAACGACTATGGTTATATTATCATAAAAGAGTAGTTGGTGTGTTGAAGTATAACATAGGAAGGAACATCAGTTGGCACGCAACCTCCATTGTTGTCTTGCAAGTCAAAAAAACTGAGCTCTTCCTGTACCTATTCTGGTCGATCTACTAGGTGTTGGTGACGAGTCCACAACATGTCACCTCTGTCTAAGTCCAATAAAAGAATTCATATCTCTGTTCATCGCATGCTTTCTTCTACCAAAAACCAAAGTTTAAAGAGAAATGTTACGATCATTGATGTGCCATTAAAGTTAACTAATCGCCTGCAAATTTTCAACCCTAATCGGCTTAATTCTCAAAAGGGTGATAGTACAAGTGTCCTCCTATTGGCTAGTTCCTTGATTAGTTAACTTCTAACCACATGAGGAAAATTGAAAATCCAACCTCTAAGGAACGGGACAGGTGAAAGGAAAGAGTTTGTGAAATTAGAGGTTTGAATCTCAGTAAAAAAAAATACAAATTTTAGTTAATTCGGTTCATTTACAAACTAAGAAATATATTTTTAAGTTAAAATTTGTTGTAATTTTACATATTATTATTGCACTCTTAATTTTTTAAAAAATTCAATAATTTATTATAATTTTGGTTTTATAACCCATGTTCTCTTATAGTCAACTTTCTTTATACAACTTATTGTCTGTTTGGATGGATTTTTGGGAGGTCAATAAGTACTTTTTTTCACCACAAAAGCCTTAAAATAATGTGTTTGATTGTAAAATAAAAAATACTTATTTAATAGATATGACTTTTTTAGCAGCCAAGATGTAGCTTTTTAAGAAGATCAAATTTGAAACTTTTCAAAAAAGCGTTTTTTCAGGTAGATTTTTAAAATCAATTAATGAGCCTATATTTAGTCATTTTTATTCTTATGTTTTATGCATAATTTTCACAATACCCACAAACTCATCTTCCTGTTTATTATACATTTAACTATTTACTCAACTTGGATATTTATTTTGAGATTTATATAATATTATTTGACTTTTATATATGTTTTAATATTTATTTTCGATATTAGTTTACTTATGTTATAATCTATATAAAATATTTGATTAGATATATTTTCATTTATATTTCATATGATTTAAAATTATATAATAATTAATATATTGTACTTTGCATATTATTTAATATACTTTAAATAATATTTATATGCATGAATACTTTTTATTACAAAATAAAATATAGTTAATATTAAAAGTATTTTTAATTTTTATGTTACCAAATAGTCTACTGTATGAAGCTCTTTTAAAAAATTTCTCTTTAAATGACAACCAAATAGTCAACTAGCTTTTTAGAAAAGTTATTCTCATAAAAGATTTACAAAAAAAAAACTTTACTAACAAAAACTTTACTAGTATAAACTCAACCAAACAGAGGCTTAATTGTGAATTTCAAAACTATGTCGTATAATGTCACGTATAGTATAAAAAATGACATTGTTTTAGAATTTACACTTACAATTTTTAAATGTTATAAAACTGATATTATAAGAGTTATTAATGATTTTTTAAAAATTACGAGTATATTAACAATATGTGAAATTAAAAAAATCCAACAAATTTTAGTTAACCTTATTTTTATTACTATAATAAAATAATATAAAATATAAAGTATGACATATTTCAATTATCTTTCGGTATCATTATAAATCTCACAAAATAATTTTTAATCACCCAAAATTTCTATGTTAGGTCATAAGTCAAGTCGGGTTATTATAAAATTTAAAGTAACATAACACGATTACGTAAGACGAAATGAAATCGTTTGCAAGTTGTAACCGAGTGATCACGAGCTAAATTGCTGTGTGATCACGTTATATTTCAATCAAATTTAGAAGGAAAACAGATTGCCAACTTCGATTTGGATCCTCTTATTTCCAATTACGTAGGCCCTCACCAAAAGAAAACTTTATCTTGGATTATATTATTCATTGTGTTATTATTCTCACAATCTCTTCCTTTTCTTTTTAGTCAACTATTTGTTTAGAAGGTGTTAGAAACAAATGAATTATGAATAACCATGGAGGCATGCATTTCGTCATCATTAGAGGCAGGATTGGTAAGTCTCTTGGCCGGAGTCTAGATCTTTTGTCCAGTTTTTATGGTGTTCAGCAAATCCTAGTTATTTATTTATGCGAACTCCACGTTTATTTATGTAGAGCCCACACAGGCCCTACATAAATGAATGATTGAGATTTACTAGACACAATAAGACACCATAAAATTGGACAGAAGATCTTGCTCCCTTAGCCGACCCTAGATAAGGGCAAGAAACGGACTTGTCTAAGGCTTATTCTCGTGAAAAACAAAATAAATAACAAAAAAGTTCTTATTTTATTCTTTACAAAGGTGAAGAGTTTAATAAAAAATAACAAAAAAATCTTATTTTATCTCTTCTTTTTTTTTACGATAGTTCCGAACAAAAAGAGATAAAATATAAATCTTTTTTTTTACTTTACTCGTCGCCTATAAAATGTCAAGAACAGCCTTACTTATTAGTCTTTGATTTTATAAGAAATGTATTATTGCATCTGTCTCATTAGGCTGCAATTCATAACGAGTCCCTATCTGGATTATCTTATCTTAATGTCTGTTTGCTAACATAATCATTTTAATAATCTGGCCTCTCCTTAAACCATTAGAGCTGTATATGATATTGAAGAAACCTCTAAAACTTGAGCTGTAGCTTTGTAGAGTACTCCAGGTCCCTTACTACGTTCTAGTCAGGTTTAGGTTCCAGGAAAAAGTTTGACAGTTTCAGGTTCCTGGTTACATTTTAATCAGCAGGACAAAATTTGACAGTTTCAGGTCCAATCCAACCTTGATATGAATAGATCATACAGTTTACTAGAGCCTGGAACTATATGGAAAGTGTATGAATTAATAGTGATATTATATATTTAATAAAATATGTTATTTTCTGTATATTTTATATGATTCTCTCATAATAATAAGAATTTTATCTTAATTTAAGATAAATTATATATATATTTATCTTCTTATCATAATGACAAAAAGAATGCTTACGATGAGACCATGGTTCAAAATCATATCAGTAAGTTCACTTATTAAATGATAATTTGTAACTAATTAGATAAATATTCAAAATTTAATTTAATACGTATTTAAAAATCACAATTACACTAATAATTTTTAGATTATAAAATAATTATGAAATGGAGCAGTTGAGGAAATAGAAAAAACTGTAGTAGAGTAATGAAAGTCGCAGATGCTTTAGAGTCCCGTTTTGTTGGAAAAGACATTGGACAGGTTTCTTTCTCAAGTTTCCTGTGATGTACTTGCTTTTGTTCCTGGTAATGCTTTGTTATTCAGTTCCATTAACTAGGTTAGCGGCATGAAGAATCATTGGAAGTACCAATGGTGAATGATCAATGATCTCGCTGTGGTGCTAGGATCCAGATTTCGAGGAACCTCTCCAAAACGCGAGGCTGATCACGATGGAGAAGATCTAGCAGGATATATTTCAGTAAGCATGTCAATAAATCAGATTTATGGCCTCGTATTTGTTCCACATGCCATTTCAAGAAGTTTGTTAGCAAATTCATTCCTCTTTCTGATCAGTATTTCTGCTCGGATAGATAGGATTAGGCTTTAACAATGAGCCGGTCTGAGCTTGAAAAATAGCTAAAGTGTTGTTGAGTTCAACCTATATAACCTGAGATGATATCATTCTGAAGGAGTTTGGGTAGTTCGTTTAGGAATTTTGAGCCAAGATGAATTGGTCAAGTATGGAGGCCATTTATGCGCATGGACCATGCGTTTAGCTACTTGTACAAATTGACATCAAGCAACTAATAGTTTTAATATCTACCCTACCACAAGTTGTCGGATACCAACATATTTTAACACGACCATATCATTTGAAACCTCGTATAATATGCACGTAATGATTATTGTGTTGTAGGTATAAACTATACAGTGAATGACATGATTTGAGCCATGATAAGGAAAGTTTTGAAATAATACAAATTTATAAAAAAATAAAAATGTTACAAAAATATGAATTATAGATTATTAAATTTTAAGTTAAAATGTGATGTCTTGATTGTATATAAATTCTTTTAAATGTGGTTCAATTTCTTCCGAAGCTACTTTAAAACGGCACAAAATCATCTGTTTCGTAAACCCTATTCTTTGTACTCAAAAGGTGGATCGCCCACCCCAGACGCCCCACACTCCGACCCGATAGAGTAGTGAGGGGTAAATTACAGTCTGATCCCAGCCAACTTTTCGGAAAGACGGCCCAGTGATTGGTGCGCACAAGGAGTCACCACATTGGATGAACTCCTACATTGCCACTGCCGAGACTTGAACCTAAGACCTTGTACTCACTTTCCTTCCCAACGACTAACACCTTGTGCTATTGCATGACATTCACATATTTGGCTATGTCTTATTTGTTTATTGTAAAATGTGTGGATGTCGTGTAATGGCATAGGGTGAGATCAGGGATTGTGGGATAGAAGATTTCGTCCCCTTCAAAACCATTCATATCCAAAGGTTAGAGTTTCTCACCTATATATCCATTAATACCAAGGCTTTTAGGTCGTGGTTGGAGGGTGGTTTTTATGGTTGGAGGTTGGTTTTTACTTTAATGATTTTAGAAGAAAGATTGAGAGCAAAGTTACATCATAATTAAAATTTTGTTACTTAATTATAAGTTATGAATTCATAAAATAATTTATGAATTATTGTATAAAATATCATCATTATAAAGAAAATTGAATTCTATTCATTACAGTAATTAAAAAGACGAGTTGAAAATGAAGACTCGTTAAAAGTATTGAACTTAGCTAAATCACTTAATTTAAATTTATTAACTTACTAAAAAATTTATAAAATATGTACAAGTTATAAATTATTATATATACTTAAAAGTCAACATAATCAGTACATAAAACTTCCCGCTTTGTTAAAGTCTGAGAAGGGTCATAATTTACGTAACTTTTTCTTTATATTTTACAAAGAGACTGTTTTATAAATTGAGGTCACATAAATTTGCTACTAAAGTTGCTTTAAGACTCGCTTCTATTATATATATTTAACAATTGTCTTAATATATACAAATAAAACAACAATTAAGAATATTATTATTATAATGGAAACTAAATTTCATTTACTTTAATGATAATTATCGAAGATTCATGTATTATTATTTTTTATGAAACTATTTATATTTTTATTCTTCAAATTCTCTATTACTATATTTTAATTATAATGTTAGGGAATTTCCATGTGAACGATACCTAAAGTAATATTCCCTGGCCATATGATTTTGGCCACTTTGCAAGGTACCACTAATTTCATAACATTTGGTGATAGATCATTGCTTAAGCCTTAAAGAACTCGTCCACCATTTTTTTTAACAAATATAATAAACTTCAAGGACTCTTTTACCCCTTACCATGTCTTTTTTAATGGGGAAATTTAACATATCAAGAGTTTTGATTTTTTCAATTTATTTATATCATATTAATTTATTAATATACGATTAAAAAATTATGAGACTAATTTTTTTAGATAAGATCATAATATAATGAATTATCAGAACTTGTTAAAATGTAAAAACTAAAAAAAAGAAGAATTATCTAATTAAATCTTTCATTTTATTAAAAAAATAAAATAATGTTCTTATTAATTAATTCACATTCCATTAATTTACCTTTTAAACCTATCACTTGAAAAATTAAACATGGAATAATAATTTAAACATTGTTTAATTTTTATAATATTTTAATTAAAATTAAAATTTTAAAATGATTAATTTAATAACTAAGTTTTTAAAATTAGATCAAAATATTTTTTTTACTCATTTAATGTATTCAATAGGGCCTCCTAAGAGGTGGTCGAGTTGGTGGAGTGGAAGGATAAAGAGCTAAAAAGTTATGTGTTTGATTCTCCCTACTTACGCTCTCCCGATCGAGCCTGTTATGTAGAACTTGTCTACTGCGAAGTATTTGATTGACGTGATTTACAAGCTATTGCGTTAATTCGAAAGCTTATCTAATATGTACCTAAAGGGTAGCAGCTACGAGTTCCTCCATTTAAAAAAGAAAGGAAAGTAGTTATTGGGTACAGGTAAGTGTACATTTGTTAATTATATTAACAAAAATAATATTCTAACTTGAGTTATACTAATTTTTGATAAGTTAATTATTAAAATA
>JAOTAX010000007.1:28043337-28053929 GCA_025629825.1 Erythroxylum guanchezii
CGTGAGAAAAGGGGAAATGTGAAATTCCAAGTGGGATTTTCTCGTGAAGGAGAATAAGGAAATGGATAATAGGGAGGGGGTTCTCAAAACAAGAGTATGCAATGTTATCACGATGTCCCTTAGGGGTCAGTCGAGTTGGTAAAGTAAAAAGTACAGGGTTAAAAGATTTTGTGCTCAAATCTTCTTATTTATACTTTCTCGATTGAACCTGTTGTATAAGGTTTATTTAGCGCGGAATGCCTAATTGAAATGATTTGCAGGTTATTGCGTCAATTCAGAAATTTATTCAGCGCGCATCTAAATGATAACGATTCCAGGATACTCCGTTTATAAAAAAAAAAATCCTACGATCATAAGGTGGAAAGATTTTTAATTTGGATACAGTTTTCTAAAAATTTCTTAGCTTTTAAAAATTCTCAAATTATTTTTTTAATTTTTAATTAAAAAAATCTTTTTTAACTTCTATTAAAAGTAACAACGAAAGGCATGAATAATCAATCAAATATTATAGGTATAACGATCTAATTCAACTTATAAGCTTGAGTTAAATTGATAATTTATTGTAGCTATTTTAAATTATTGACTTAGAATCAATTTTAATTCAATCAGATTGAATTAAAAGTTAGCTTGGATCATCATTCCATCACATTTGACGTTTATGTTAAGTGTTCTTTATTGTTAAGGTAAGATTTTTTTTATAAAATTAAAAAGTGTTTTTTTTTTATAATTTCAAATTTTAAATTTATTTAAACCACAAAGAAAATTATATCTTCACTTAAAAATATAATCACAATTATAACATATTGAAATAGTAGTTTAATCAACTATATCTTAAAACCATACAAAATGTTCTAACATATGAAAAAGTTGAGTCCCTAATTTTATGTAGTGTGTATAATCCCAATTATATATATATATCTTATTCCTCCTATTGGGAAAGTTTTCCTTTCGTATACGATACATCCTAAAGAATAAGTTAAGTAAAAAGTTGGTAAATGGAATTCACTTAACTTTGTTTGTTTATAATACCATTTAAATTAATACCCTTAATTAGTTATAATTAAACCTGTTTAAGAATTAGTGTCGCCATCGATTCCTGACTCCTGATGAGGATGCCAACCAATTCCAATTCTACTATCGAAAAGCGCATAGTATTCTCAACCGAAATAATTGGGTTTGACAAAGATTAGACAGTGATTAGTTGCTCCCAATGCTGTTTTTGACACATTAAATGCATTTAAACACCTGCTGAATTCTAATTAGCGGATTAAGAACACTACAAGATTACATCAATCAAAAAGCTAAGCACAACATATGGCTGTAAATTTCTTCCCTAACAGTAAAAATCTAGTGGACGCGCAATAAATAAATTATCAAATATACATAATAATTTATAATTTATATTCTAATTTATAATTTAAAAGTGTAACTATTTTATTAAATGTAATTAATTTTAAATTAAATCAATTAAACTTAAATTTGATGCTTAAATCATTAATTTAATTATATTTTATTCATTAATTTCAAACCCACTACAAATATTTTTACCATCACGAAGTTACTTCACTAATCAAACCACTCTTAGGAGGCTCTTTAAAGTTTGTATCAAATTACGTCGGCCACAAGTTGAGGGACATGACGCCGACCAACCAATTGAAACGATTACCCTAGCCTGACATGGCGCTGAGTCACTACAAGCACACAGACCACGGATTCACTTCATACAAATCCATAACACGTGTGGAAGACACATGATTTGAAAGATAGAGACCTGTGTCCTGAAACGATCAGAAGTGTACCAACGAAACAGATGGTTGTGTCCTTTCATGAGATTGACTTGATTTACATTTATGTGAATAAAATTTAATAAAATATAATTAAAACAGAGTAATTAAAAATGAAGATTTAATGTGATAAAAAAATCACATCTTTCTAATCATATTAAAAATTATGGATATATTTGTCATTTGCACAATTTTCTGTCTCTGTCTCCTACAATTAAACACATCTGTTTTGGAGACGGAGACAAGATTCTCTGTTCTGTCCACCATAAATCAAACAGCTCACTGTCCTCAGTTTCTGTTCCGTTCCGTCTCCAGCTACCAAAAACGCTAACCAAACGTAGCGTAACTTCCACCAAATTTCAGGTGTATTTGAAAAAATTCCGATTACTTTTAAAAACAAATTCAGGAACCATGATCCTGTTGGTGATGATAGGCGTTTCTGTGGGTGAGCAGATTTTTATTGAATTTTATTTATTATAAAATTATTATTCAGAATTATCGTATATGAATCTAATAAAAGAAATATAATTTTAAATACTAAATTGTTACTGTTTTTAAAATAGTATTAATAACACTAAAACCTAATAAAATTAAGCTTATGTTAGTTAAAAGATTAAAAAATCCAATCAGTTTACCCTGTTCAACTATAAATTTTTTGAACTGTTTAACTTTTCGATTCGATTTGCAACTTTTGGTTCGATTTACTTTAACAACTTTTGTTGCTAAAAATCAATCAATTTATTAATTAATCAGTTATTTTTTGTAAATTAATAAGTTTTTATAAACTAAGATAAATCAATTAATTTCTGTTTAATAGTTTCTTTTTAAATTAAACTTAAAATTCTTCTTTAAACTGTATTTTAAATTCTTTAATTTTATTTAATCTTTAACTAATTTTATGATCGTCCAATATCTGTTGAATTTTTTAAACTATAAACTTCTTATCTTGCCAATTTTACATCTTAGTATAATTTTTAAAAACATTGATGTTAATTACTAATAATGAAACCATCAATTTAGCTTATGTAGAATTGCATTTGACAAAATAGACAAATTAAATACTAACACAATATTTAAAATAATATTTTTTTAAATATTAGTCAAAGCTACAATTTTAATTTTATTGTTTCATAAAAGATATAAATAAGTTTTTTACTTTTATGGAACCCTCTAGTAAAGTCAATTGGTCAGACATTTATTTTGTTAAAGAACAGGAGGTCTGGGGGCCCTTGAAATCACCTGTTCTATTTTTGTTGTTCCTTTGTTCTAACTCATTTCATCTACATATTTATGTGGGACAGAATTAATAAAGTCAATTGGTGAGACATTTGTTTTGTTAAAGAATAGGAGGTCTAGGAGCCCTTGGAATCACCTGTTCCATTTTTGTTGTTCTTATTTTGTTCCAACTAATCTCGTCCACATATTTATGTAAGTCCCATATAAATATGTGGATGAAATGATTTTAAACAAAGTAGAAATAACAAAAGTAAAACAGGTGATCTGATCCCGTTTGGGTGTCGAAGACATTATGGTAACAAATTTAGCCTTAATTCTAACAAGATTGTGGCAAATTCTGGATTGGATTAAATGGTTACATGGGTATTTCCTTAAGAGAAGAAGCATTTGGAGGGTGCATAGGAGCTCTCTCATTCTTGGTCCTGTAGTCGGCTTTTGCAACTAAGGGACAAGGTCAATCTTGAGGTGTTTTGTAGAGTTGAGAGTGAAGAGAAATCCTCCATTTGGTATAAAGGTTACAAGTCTGATAGCTTCTATTAGAAAGGGAAATCAATTGTCAATATAACCAGCAAGGTAACTTGAAACCTATTGCAACCACTCTGGCAGTCGAATCCAAGGTCTTTTGGTACAATATTGTATGGAATCAATTCCCGACACCTAAAATCTCATTCCTTCTATGGTTGATAATGAAAAATAAATTAAGCACAATGAATAAATTGCATTATTTGGCAATGGATGATAGATGCTCATTATGGAGAGTGGGTGGAGAAACTGGGGAGCATTTGTTTTTTGAATGCCAATACGCCTGTGTGTGTATGGAAAGAGATCAAGAGATCATATCAATGAAGCTGCAATGAGAATTCACTTTCTGATGTCATTCAACAGCCGAAAGATCATCCGAGTGTTCATAAAAACACTTTGGACCTTTATTTTCTTGCGATGGGGCTAAGCATTCAGGGATTATGGATGGAAAAGAACAAGATGAGATTCAAAAACAAATCTACTACAGGTAAGGAGATTATAATTGGGATTCTACAAAACATAAAGGAAATTATGTTTTGTTTCTCAATAGCCTAAACTTTTTTGTTATCTGATGGGGTGACCTCATTAGCTTTCCCTATAGTGATTTGATGTATCAATAGACCTTTTGTAATTTTTCTATGGCTTCTTAATACATTCTTTTAATTTCTAAAAAAAAAAATTAAGATGTAAAATAGTAAGTACTAAAAATAATGATAAGAACTTAAAAATGACTTAAACTTTACAGGTTTAATACTGGGACAAAGACAGTACCATCAATAGCATAACAGTGCTCAAATGCATTGTGGAAATACATGTTCAAGAGTTTAGCATTCACCAAAACAGAGGACAATGCATTTAAGTTGGTGGACATTATGTTCCACAAAACAGGTGCAAAAGGTTCACTTATACATCATACCATGCTGGGAAGCCACCTCTCAAAGGCCACATGGTTACTTCAACTAGCTAAATCATAAAAATGATCAGTGCCCAACCTGCCTCTTCCATGAATCTTCCACAATCAGTTCATCTACTCCCCAATCCTCATAACTGGATGATTAGTAATGGCCATAAGGAAACAAGAATGTGTTACACAATAATCATGATAGCAATCAAGGAAAAAGGATGCTACTTAAATGCATTCATCAGTTTACCAAATCAAACAACAAAGCTAAGACAGTTGACAATTATATCTCACCTTCCATCTGGCAGATACCGACGAATGGTGAAAGGAATTTTTCTCTCACGAAGCTCCTTCATTGCAATCTGAAGAATTAAAGAATCAAAGAGTGGTGAAGCACAGCAGAGCAGAAAATAGAGAGGCCTAAATGACACTGATAAAAAATATTAGACTGGTTTCCTCATAGAGCATCACAATAGTTTCAAGAATAGAACTTCAGGGTCATGTTAATCATTTTGTATGAACAAAAACAGGTCAGCCATTGCTGTGCAAACTAAAACTCAACAGGTAATACCTCATATACAACACACATAACCCATAATATGGTGCAAATCAGTTGTGCAGAAACCCACAAAGAACAGACATCAACGGAGGCATACCAGGCAAGCACAAAGTTGCATCGTTTATGAACTTTTAGAAGAATCAGCATCATATTATAGGATGATGCAAACAAACACCGTTCAAATTTCTTTATATGATGGCCAAAATCAGGAACAAAGCTCTATACAACATGTAAGCTTCATACCTCCAAAGGGTCTGTTTCACCTTCCAACTCAACCATGACAGGAGCATTCATACTGCAAAGGAAAAGAAAAAGATTTCATAATTACATCACTGAACCTGATCCCTCTAATATAGACTAGCACGGATTTTGACAGCAGAATCAAAAACCTAATCTGCAGAGCCCTTGTTCCCAAAATTCTAGCACGCTCATATTTAGTCATAAACTTAGAAGTTTTACGAGGTCGCTCCGCTACTTCCTGTTCTCCTTTATCGTCAGCTTCGATAGGTTCCACACCCATGTCCTCATTATTGTTCTCAATCTCCTCCTCTGCTCCTTCCTGCTCAATCATTCAACTGGAGTTAAAAATGATATAGACAAGTTGTTTCCAGCAAATTAACAGAAACATAATTTCAACAAAAACCGACTTCAATCTCAGGCTCCACTGGCTCGTCCTCATATCTGCAGCAATTTTACACAAGATTGACCAGAAAAAGATTAGGGCTTTTCAGTGTGTGAAACAACTAAAAGAAGATTAGTAGAGAGTGAAAGTAAAGCATATGAAGAAAAACCCTAGCATGTTTCTGTACAGAAAGAGAAGAGAAAAGGAGAGAAAGAGAATAGAACCCAAAATCATCATTGTAGTCTTCGTCAGCCATTGTTGATTGTGGAGATGAAGAAGGCTTCTCCTTTCTTCTGAGTTCCCTCAAGCCCTAATCTTGCAATTAGGAAATCCCCTTTTTTTTTGTTTAATACCTTAATGCCCCAATATATCATTGAATTTTCACCCTAAATAAAGGATAGGAACACAAAAAAACAGAGACGATTTGATAAATTTTTAAAAAATATATAAAAGTTTTTTTTTAAAAGTGTTTTAGGTGAGTTTCAATTATAAAAAACACTTTTAAACTAACCGCACCAAAATTAAAAAAAATGTATTTTTTCAATTGAGCCTTAACATACGACACTTCAGCCATCTAGTTGGCAGCGAGCTTGATCCAACCTAACTTTGACTAATACTTTTTTAAAAAATTAAAAATGTAAAAAATATCGTTTTATTTATAATGGTTGAATCTCGAGCGATATCAAATTTAGATAGCTTTAACCTAAACCCAGCTTTAGGCCCAATCCTAAACTCGGCTAACCCAAACTTGACTTGTTGATTCCGGACAAGATTGGGACGGAGTGAGGCGAGGCCCACTCAATTCTTGGCTTTGACCCTAAACTCAGTTAATCCAATCCTGATTTGTTGACTCCAGGCTACACTAGGATGGAGCGGGCGAGCCCAAACCCAGTTGTCATCTCTGCGATCATCTAGTTGTCATTAGTTACGACAGCGACTTGGCGCGTATACGATGCTCGAGACTTGGTCAAGATAAGACAACATTTTTTTTATTGACTTTTGCAAGTGGTCTACTTTCTTGTACTAATCAACCAATCGAACTCCATAAATGTTCACAACTAACATCAGCTTCAAATCAATTCATGCCTGTCATGGATCCAACAACTTTGACAAAACTTCTTGATGGTCTCTCGTCTATACCCTTCTACCTTCTTCTTGTTATGCCTGTTATCTTTGTCATCTTCAAGCTCTTCACCACTAAAACTGAGCATCTTCCTCCGGGTCCTCGACCATGGCCTATCATAGGCAACATTCTGCAACTGGGAAAGATGCCTCACGTTTCATTGACAAACTTTGCCAAAGAACACGGTCCATTAATTTCTCTGAGGCTCGGAACTCGACTACTCGTTGTTGGGTCATCTCCAAGAGTAGCAACGGAGATTCTTAAAACCAATGATCGTTTGCTCTCAGGTAGATATGTACTTCAAGGAATTCCTGTGGAACATCGTGTGCTCGACCGCATAGCTATTATATGGGCATCTGAGTGTAACGAAGGTTGGAAATCTTTGCGAGCTCTGTGCAGGACCGAGCTTTTCTCGGCGAAAGCAATCGAGTCTCAGGCGGTTTTGAGAGAGAAGAAAGTGACGGAGATGGTGGAGTTTTTGAGGACCAGAGAAGGGAAAGTTGTGAAGGTTGGTGAACTAGTGTTTGCGACTGTTTTTAACACAATGGGCAATCTTCTGTTCTCTAGGGACTTCGTCGATTATGGAGATGGAGGAGAGAGTACCAGATTGAAGGGTCTTGTGAGAAGGATGATAGAGCTAGGTGCTACTCCGAATATATGTGATTTTTATCCTGTGTTTTCTGGTTTGGATCCTCAAGGTCTGAAGAAGAAGATCTCAGATTGTATCAAAGAAATGTTTAGTACATGGGAAATTTTCATCAAGGAAAGAAGAGAAACTGAAAGATTTCATGCCCATAAATCCGATTTCTTGGATGTTTTCCTTGCAAATGGATTTGACGATGAACAAATCAATTGGCTGCTTCTTGTAAGAAACCAACCCTCTCTTCTCTTCTCTTTTCTGTTCATCAGAGAGATGATGCTGTTATCTAAACTTTGCTGCAGGAACTATTTACTGCGGGCACGGACACTGCTTCCACAACAGTGGAGTGGGCAATGGCAGAACTGATCAAGAACAGACAAGTCATGAAGAGAGTTCGTCAAGAGCTAGAAGAACAAATCAATGGAAACGCACTAAACGAGTCTCAAATCTCTCAGCTTCCTTACCTGAGTGCATGCGTGAAGGAAACATTGAGGTTACACCCACCTGCTCCTCTTCTACTGCCACACCGTGCCATTGAAGATTGCAAGGTCATGAACTATGAAATTCCAAGAGATACTCAACTATTTGTAAATGTTTGGGCTATTGGAAGAGACCCTCATGCTTGGGGAGAAGATCCATTGTCGTTTAGACCTGAAAGGTTTATTGGGTCAACAGATTTGGACTTCAAAGGCCAAGATTATGAGTTTCTGCCATTTGGTGCTGGAAGAAGAATCTGCCCAGGACTACCAATGGCCGCCAAGCAAGTTCAGTTGATCTTAGCCTGTTTGATCCGTTCGTTTGATTGGTCTCTTCCAAATGGAGAGGATCATAGTAAGTTAGACATGAGTGAGAAGTTTGGAGTAACATTGCAGAAGGAGAAACCTCTGCTTCTTGTTCCTAATTAAAGAGATACATGTTCCAAAGTTGGTAATAATTCTGAAATTTCTGTTCCTTATCTCAATTCAGATATATGAATGATCATTTTACAACTATCCAGGAGAACCATGTGTTGACAAGTACGAGACTAAAATATATATTGCTTGGAAATTTGTGTTCAAATTGATGAGGTATCAGAGACTAAAATATATATTGCCTCCAAATTTGTGTTCAAACTGATGAGGTATCAGATACCTTATGACAGAGAAAAGATCAACTAGAATAAGACCTGAAAGAATGGAAGTCTAGCTACTAGCTAGTTGCTATCATCTTTTACAGGATTGGTTATTGTTTTCTGCAACTTGATTCAGGATTAGTTCGCTTGTCCGTTTTGTTGCGATTAATCAACCTGAAGTCCAGAATAGATTTGTCAGGAATCTCCAGGTTTTTAATCAAACAGGCTTTACAGGGTTGCTCTATCTCACAGTCCCTTCTCTTCTTCTTCTTCTGTTCTTGATCTAACTCAGAAACATAGCGTCTTCATCTTCTAAATGACGTGCTCTTCCACCAGGTCCCAAGCCATGGCCTGCTATTGGTAACATTCTCGAGCTGGGAAAGAAGCCTCACGTTTCGTTAGCAAACCTTGCCAAATTTCATGGTCCTTTAGTTTCACTAAACCTTGGAGCACAACACCTTGTGGTTGCATTCCTCTCCAATGGCAGCAACTGAAATCCTCAGAACTCAGGATCGTTTTTTTTGTTTCAGAAAGATACCTACAGCAGTTCCTTACGAAACTCATGTTCTCAACCGCATGGCTTTGGTGTTGGTTTATGCCCTTTGGACCTCTGAACTCACCGATGAATGGAAGTTCTTGCGAGCCCTGTGCAGGACTGAACTGTTTTCTGCTAAGGCAATAGAGTCACAAGCCATTTTGCGAGAGAAGAAGGTGACTGAGTTAGTGGAGTTCTTGGAAAGTAAAGGGAAAGTTGTGAACATTGGAGAGGCAGTGTTCGTTACTGTGTTTTAACATACTGGGTCATCTTCTATTATCGGGGGATATGATTAGTTTCGAAGAAGAAGATGTAGCCAGTGGATTGAAATGCCTTATGTCGAAGATAATAGAGTTGGGTGCCACACCAAACATTGCTGATTTTTATCCAATACTTGCTCGTTTAGATCCCCAGGGTCTGAAAAGAAAACTCACCAGGAGCCTGTTGAATTAAATTGTTTTGTGAAACCAGCTATATTAAAGCTTGCGGAGGATCTTGCAATGGCAATTAAGGTAAAGAAGAGAGGAAGGGTGAAGACCAAGCTGAAGCTTCCGAGACAGCTGAGAAAACTTGAGCTGTTGATCTTGAGGATAATTCAGAAGACCGTGCATTCAAGAAGTGAAATTCTGAAGATTGAAGATTAAGACAGGAAGCTTCAAGAAAAAAATAAAGAAACCTGCAGAGGTGAAAAGTGGAACAACTTTGTTGATGTTTGCGCAAAACCTGAAGGGAATTATTTCTGAATTTGGAATGAAGAATGTGATGAAGCTGTCAGAACACAAGATCAAGCTGATAGTGATGTTTGTTAAAGCTTGTCCAATTCGGACCACAGGCATATACAAGTGGCCTTGCATATCAGAATTCTGTTTTCATGTAGCTTTAAAATCAGTAGCATTTAATGTATGTCAGTTGTTTTTGCATGTGTTTTGTTTGTTAGCTGATCAAAGGGAACATGAGACAAGTTCCGTCCTTATTTCTGTTTGGTTGCTGACCCACCTATTTTTGTTCTGTTTTCATAAGACAAGTACAAAAAAATTTATTTCTTCCAAAATTAAGGTACAAGAATTCTTATCCGACGGACAAGATAATGAAAAGTCCAAAATAGCCTCCTCAACGACTCTGATGAAACCTTTTCCAACTGCAGCTCTCCTTTTCCAACCGCAGGTCTCCTTTTCCCCTGCTTTGTTCGGCTTCGTCTCCATTGATAAAGGTGAGTTTTTTTGTTTTCTTTTTGAATCTTCTCTTCTGTTCCAGCTTCAATGTACGCATATGATCTTTCCTTTTCCCCTTCTCTCTCTATTCTCCATAACTTGCTCATTGTCACTTTCTCACTCCATTTGAAGCTTTATATGGATTTAAACCAACTCCACTGCCTGCAACGTTTGAGCAGCTGTTTGTAAGGTCTTTTTGTTGAAGAGGCCTCCACCAAGGTATGAAGATGGAAACTTCAGCACATTTTCTTTAACCTGTTGAAGTTCAATGTGTTGAAGTTCAATGTTGGCTGGAACCTTCTGTCAAACACTTGGTGTGCAGTCCACTTCAGCCTTCAACAGCCAAAG
>JAOTAX010000007.1:28064074-28112267 GCA_025629825.1 Erythroxylum guanchezii
CACATATATCCATCTTGTATCTAAACCATCTTTTCCATTCCATATCAAATTCAATAATTCTCCTTTCTTTACACATGAGTAATTGCCAAACATTTCTCACTTAACAGTTCTAGCTTCCAAAAAGGTTCGGGGCCCAACAAAAATACACCACCGAACTCCTATGGAAAGCAAATATAGTCACTGCAAAGCTAGTCTCTACTCTAGCCTGCACTGTTATGAAGCAAATAAGGCACAAAGACATGAATTTTTGTGATCCACACCTATTCTGGAGTATTAGTGATGGACTGCAATATTTAAGTATCACACGTCCAAACATTACATATAGAATATGAAATCTCTTCGGAAGAATGTGGTTTAAGTTTCATCGATCGTTTGCGTGCCATCATATCACTATTAGGGTTGATATTTCTATTCACACTCGGTTGGATTCAACATTAACAAACAATATTCAAGTTAGTGAATTTTTACTAAATTTAAGTTAGAAAGTGACCTCTTGATTTAAAAATAATATTATTTTATTTAATAGGTGAAAAATCAAAATTAACTTAAATAGATTGACTAAAATAATATTATTTTTAAAAACTTGTGGCTGTAAAAACAAAAATTATGAACAATATACACTAATTTCAATAAATTTCTTATAATTAGCAAAATTTTTCTTGTAAAAAGATGTCTTTTTTCTATTTACTAGTGCTGTGTGTAAAAAATTATCTATCATGAAAATAAAAAAGCTAATTTAAATGAGAAAAATAATTTACATACCTTTAAAAGAGTTGATTAAGTAAAAAACAATTGAAATTTGATGAGAATTTTATTTTTCTAAGAAATTTTTAAAGAATTTGTAATTTTAATTGAGAGTCTTTTAATTTATTTGTGCTCTTGACAATATTCTTAAAGGATTACTACTTAGCATAAATATTTTTTTGTAATGACTTCTTTGATTTATTTATTTACTTGTCTTCTTCCTTATTTGTATATTTATTTACTTATTGTATTTTTTATTTTATTCTTTTCCTTGTTCTATATTTATTTTATTACTTATTTTTATATTTTATTTATATGTATTTATTTGATTGTATTCATTATTATTATTATTATCTTTTATTTATATTAAGTTTTATTTTATTTTTAATTACTATTACTTTTCTATTTAATATATGTGTATATTTTACATATATATATTTTTTATGTAGTTCTGTCATAAGATATCTCTCTATTAGTTAGATGTAAGATTGCGTACTGCTAGAACTCCCTGGATCCCGTGTATTAGTAGGACTTTCAATGAGTTGTTGTTTTTATTATAGAATTTCTTTCCCTAATTTTACCTCTATAAATTGAGCTCTCCAATTTATTTTTACTAAAACTACTATACTTTAGTCAGTGAATTTCTAAAAAGATAAAAAAAGCTTTGCAATTTTTAAAGTGATAATCTCTTTATCGTAAATTATTTTTTCTGATGATAACGAACATAATAAATATAAAGTTTAATTTTTCATTAATTTTAATTTTAATATTTTTTAACTTTATAATAATAAAATTAAACTCATCAAAATTAATTATAATATACAAATACCTTTTGCTATTATCAACGAAAACAAGTGTTGTGATAATCTCTTTTATATTCAGAAAATGTGATCAACTTGCAAGTAAGGTTCTTCAACAAATATAATAACTCCCAACTTTTTTCTTTCTCATAAAGAGTGCCATATTTTCATAGACATTTCTTGTGACCTAATGTAATGTATCGTAACACTACTTAAAATAACTAGATCTGCAGCTATAACAATGGTAAGTCTAGGTCGATCTTACAAAAAGTGTTCGGTTAACTTCTGTTATGAAAAGAATTAGTGTTTAGGATAGGAGGTTTGGTTTGGTTTTAAATAATAAAATAAAATGAAACTAAACTAACAAAAACAAATTAAAGAAAACATTAAAAAATGATGAAAAGTGATGAATACGTTAAGGGCCTGATCATCAGCTCGATCTCAGCCTACAAACAATTAATCATACTTCATTAAGTTGTTATTTTTATACCTCTCCTAACAACTATTAATCGTAGGTTAATAATAAGCTCTGTTAACCTTAGTTTTCCCTTAAATTGTGTTTAGTTAAAAAGAACTAGTTAATTAAACCTAGCTATCAAACAACTTAGAACAAATTCTCTAGATTTAATTGAATAATTGCATTATGAGTTAGGAAAATAGATTAATCAAGACAACAATCACACAAGCTCGCTTAATTTAACCTAGATTATGCTATCCCTAATGATTAAAAACTATTAGATGCCACAAATGAATCGGAAACACAACAATTACATATTGTATTTGATTCTAGCAATGAGTTCATACATAAAAACAATCAAATAGAGCATTCAATCATCATAAAAACAATCAAATAGAGCGTTCAATCATTTCTACACAACATGCAAACAACAAATATAGAATAACATAAACAATCTCGTAGAGAGAAAGAAAAACAAACAATGAAAGAAATGCTTAACTGAGTTCTTAGCAGTGATATCACCTCTAAACCGGTGTCGAGAAACTCAACTTTATATGGGTCTCTAAAGGAATGGAGCTTTGCCCCTTCTCTTCTTCAAAATCGAGGCTTCACAACTCCAAAACACTTCCTCCAACCTTTCATAAATGTTTTTGTCGTCATATATTTTTTTTTGTGCTAAAAAGAAGGGTTTTCGGGTGCTAGGTGTGAAAGTCATGGGCGTGACTGGTGTGTCATGGGTTTCTTGTCTTCTCTTGCTCTAATTCTTCTCATTCTTGTTTCATGAAGACAAATAAATGTGAAGGCGACACAAATATTATGTTTTTGACTCACTTTAGTTCATTCACTTCCAAATTGTACTTAAAACAAATATGAACTAAAGTGAGTGTCTTAAGCATTTCATAGTATTAATTACTAAGTATTATGGAATAAATGTATATCCATGAACATATCACGACCCTTCTTTTCCCCCATTCAAAGTTATTGGTACCTTTTTCTTTTTCAACAAGTATTTTCATAATACTATTTGCAACAAAGCAATAACTTTGTTATTGTGCTTTCCTTAAAATATACATAATTTATAATTCTAATACTAACTTGTTGGGCATAAATGAGTGTATTGACAAATATTAATTTCAGAAAATAAATAATATAAACAAGATAATAACAATAAATAGAATAAAGAAGTCATAAATTTTAGTAGAAATTTCCACCATACAAATTTTGGTGAAGTACATAATATAGAAGATGAATTCACTTTTAATAACTCACAATATACCTAAAAAACTATTTAATAACAAAAACATCTTATTAGAAATTTTGCTGAGATCGAAGTTTTATGGAGGTGGCTATCATGTGAAGCTAATAACATATTATACACCTTTTTGAAAAAAATGCAATTGAAACCACCGACTAGAACTTATGGTCTTAATGATTTAGGAGTAACTTCCAAATCCATAAGTTTAAAACTTCAACGAACACGTATATGATAATTCATGTCAAGAAAAGAGGAAGTATCAAGTGATGCATGAGTTACAGATGCATCACAACTTGATACTTCCTCTTTTGTCTTGACATGAATTATCATGCAGGTGCTCGTTGAAGTTTTGAACTCACTTGCGTGCAGATAAGGATATACTTCTATTGAAAATTCAAATATTTACAAATTATCACATATATAATTTATTTAATATAATTAAAACAAAATTGTAAATTTTATTATTATCTAAAACATGATTAGTTATAAACACAAAAATCAATCGGATATAAAATAACTAAGGCGTGTGTGAAAAAAATGTACAAGCAAAGTTAACCTTACACTTATTATCTTAAGTCAATCGAGATGGGTTTTTTTAAATGAGATTTTGTAATTAGTTCTTGTGATTTCTTGAAATTGCTTTATTTGTTCTTCATCGTTTATGGCTTAGAAAGTTATGACAATTTATTAATAGCAAAGCAAGCAGTAGAGTATAAAGTAGATTTTTATGTGACTTTTGTTATTCCTTAAAAAGTTTTTATAATTAAAAAAAATTCTCCTATTTAGAGCTTTTGTCAATCTTTTGTTAATAAATTTCATTAAAAATATTAACAAAAATAATTTTCACATCCAATTTTTTGTTTTATAAATCCATTTTTTTTCTTGTTTTTGATGATATTTCATATAAAAACTGAAATTCATTGAATAATTTATGCTTTGCAAAGTTAGACCCGTATTCCAATAAACACAAAGGGATGCACGTCAGCTCTTTATAGCCACACGAGCTTGAGCTTGCTCCCTTACCACAATCTCCAAATTGGATATGGACCAAGTATATTTTACTGTCTTTCTCAATCTATTCTCTAGTTGTTATCAGGCATGACATTTTCTGTTCGCTAGCCTATTTAGAGTATGTCTCTTTTGTTGTTTCGGCTTAAAATATTTATCTAAAACTGGTAATTTCACGGATTGACATAATAAAAATAAGGCCTTTTTATTTAAGGCTCAATACAATTCTTTCATCGATATCTTAACAAAAGATATCTCTAAGACGTAGAAACCTGTAGTGGGAGCCATCTTGCGAAGCTAATAGTATATTATACACTTTAATTTCTGGAAAAAAAATGCAATTGAATCCACCAACCAGAACTTATGGTCTCCTACTTGAAACGATTTATGATTAACTTCGAAATCCATAAGTTTTAAACTATTTAATGAACAGGCTTCATGTCATGACAAAAGAGGAAGCAGGAAGTTGTCATGCATGCAGAAGGATATAATTCTTTTTAAAATTTAAATACTTATAAATTATTACATATATTTAATAATTTATTTAATATAATTAACAACGATTATAAATTTTATTATTATTATCTAAAAATAGACATAAACATCAATTGAATATAAAATAAAATTATTATATGTATTAGTTTAATAATAAAAATTTGACTCTTGCATGATCGATTGTACTTGAACGTCTTCAGCTATTTTCTTGTTTTAAGCAGCTAACCTCACAAATCACGTTTTTATTATGTTTACAAATGGAGCCTCATACACGTGTAACATGGGTTGTACTTGATTCATTTTACCTTCGTAAGAAACTAATTAACAGTGAATTAATGTTAAGGAATTCATTTGTAAAAGTTAAATTGGATATCTTTAGAGACATGTGAAGATTACTTTTATATGAAATTAATTCGTATTTTCTAATTCAAATTTAGGCTTTTTCTTCAAGCGTGTGTAGAAAAATACAATATCGCATTACAGTGAAAGTCCTGTTACTATGAAAGGTTTGAGAAGATTCAGAACTAAAAAGTCTTATTCCTGTCTAGTAAAGTGAAGTTACAATACTTATTAGGCGTGTTAAGAACACATAAAAAATGTTATTTACAATTTTATTAAAAGCGCCTTATAAGTATTTTTGTATAATTATTTAAAATATTAACAAAAATAATTTTCACATTGATGTGGAGAGAGGCCATGACCAATGAAATGGCAGCTCTTATCAAACATCATACGTGGGATCTTGTGCCTAAACCCATTGGCATTAACATAGTAGGTAACAAGTGGGTTTACAAGGTTAAACATCATGCTGATGGTAGTATTGAAAGATTCAAGGCTCGTTTAGTTATTAAGGGTTATACTCAACAGGAGGGGGTTGACTACTCAGCCACATTCTCTCCCGTGATAAAATCTACCACTGTCAGGCTATTTCTTTCCTTGGCAGTTTCAAATCGCTAGCATATGCGACAACTTGAAATTTCCAATGCCTTCTTAAATGGCTATTTAGAGGAAGAAGTTTATATGGCTCAACCTCAGGGATTTATTGATCCTAGATGCCCTGATCATGTGTGTCGCCTAAGAAGATCATTGTATGCTCTCAAGCAAGCCCCAAAATCTTGGTACAACAGATTGAGTTCTTTCTTACTCCGTCTTGGTTTTCAGTCTTCACGCACAAATGCTTCCTTGTTTATTATGAAGGAAAACTCTCAAGTCCTTTATCTTTTACTCTATGTCAATGACATTGTTTTAACAGGAAGCAGTCAATCTGTCATTCATCATATTGTCAAACGCTTATCTGACGAATTTGACCTTCGCAACTTGGGGGCCCTTAAATATTTCTTGGGCATTGAGGTCAGTCCTCGAGGTAATGGTTTGTTGTTGAGTCAAACCAAGTGCCTTACCGATCTTTTGAAGTTCACGCACATGGATGGGGCAAAGGCAGTTAAAACGCCCATCGCTCCTACTCATCAACTTGATCATTCTATCAGTGACTCTCTACTAGACCCTTATATTTACAGGCGATGTATAGCGGCTTTATAGTATGCCTGTCTCACAAGGCCTGACTTAGTCTATGCTGTCAATAAACTTAGTCAATATATGTCTGCCCCTACAGATGTTCATTGGCAAGCTTGTAAGAGAGTGCTCAGGTATGTTGAACAAACAATCAGCAAAGGTCTTTTGCTTGTTCCTAGTTCAACTTCGCATCTTCAAGTGTACGCTGATGCAAACTGGGCTGGTGATACAATAGATTGCTGTTCCACCGGTGGTTATGCGGTTTACTTAGGCCACAACTTAATCTCCTGGAGCTCCAAAAAGCAGAAGACAGTGGCTCGAACCTTTACAGAGGCAGAGTATAAATCTGTTGCAAATGCTGCAGCTGAAGTTATTTGGTTACAATCCTTACTTAGGGAGATTGGTCACACAGTGGATCAGCTAGTTGTCATTTGGTGTGACAAACTTGGGGCTGCATTTTTATCTCTCAATCCTGTCTTCAAGGCCCAGACAAAACACATCAAATGTGATTATCGTTTTGTGCGTGAACAATGCAGTCAAGGCAAGCTTACCGTGCAACATATCTCTACCAACGACCAAATTGCAGATATCTTCACCAAAGCCTTACCCACACACCAATTTTCCTCCTTAAAGGCCAAGCTACGAGTTCTCTAATTAATCCCTCTTGCTTGCGGAGGGGGGGGGGGGTATTAGTCAACTGGATTCCTTGATCCTAGCAAGCCACCTACTAGATCCCTTGATTGCAGCACATGTATCATTCACTTCCTTACAGGGTTGTGTATTAGAGGTAGCATAGCTTAATTATAGGATTGATTGGTTCTTACACGTTGTGTATATATATCGTGTAAACTATCAGTATAGTAACAAGCTTGATTCTTCATTTCACTGTTCTTTTGTTAATACCTTAGGGACCTGGTCATCACTTCAATCTCTGCCTACAAACAATTAAACATACTTCATTGAGTTATTATTTTTATACCTCTCCTAACAACTATTAATCGTACCCTAGTTTTCCCTTGGATTGTGTTTAGTTAAAAAGAATTAGTTAATCAAATCTAACTATCGAACAACTTCGAACAAACTCTCTAGATTTAATTGAATAGTGGTATTACGAGTTAGGAAAACAGATTAATAAAGGCAACAACCACACAAGCTCGCGTAATTTAATCTAGGCTATGTCATCCCTAATGATTAAAATCATTAGATGCCACAAATGAATCGGAAACACAACAATTGCATATTGTATTTGATTCTAGCAATGAATTCATACATAAAACAATCAAATAGAATATTCAATCATCATAAAAACAATCAAATAGAGCATTCAATCATTCTTACACAATATGCAAACAATAAATATAGGATAACATAACCAATCCCTAAGAGATAAAGAACAACCAACAATGAAAGAAATGCTTAACTGAGTTCTTTGGCATTGATATCACCTCTGAATCGGTGTCGGAAAGCTCAACCTTCTGTGGGTCTCTAAAGAGATGGAGCTTTGTTCCTTCTCTTCTTCAAAATCGAGGCTTCACAGCTCCAAAGCACTTCCTCTAACCTTTCATAAACGTTTCTGTCGTCATATGTTCTCTTTGTACTAAAAAGTAGGGTTTTCGGGTGTTAGGTGTGAAAGTCATGGGCGCGACTGGTGTGTCACGCCCATGACATACTTTCTTGTCTCCTCTTGCTCTAATCATTCTCATTCTTGTTCCATAAAGACAAGTGAATGTGAAGACAATTCAAATATTATGCTTTCGACTCACTTTAGCTCTTTCACTTCCAAATTGTACCTAAAATTAAATATGAACTAAAGTGAGTGTCTTAAGCATTTCGTAGCATTAATTACTCTGTATTATGGAATAAATGTATATCCATGAACATATCACGAACCCTTCTTTTCCTCATTCAATGTTATTGGTTCCTTTTCCTTTTTCAACAAGTATTTTCATAATACTATTTGCAACAAAGCAATAACTTTGTTATTGTGCTTTCCTTAAAACATACACAATTTTTCTTCTGATTTATCAAAAAAATACATAATTTATAATTCTAATACTAACTTGTTGGGCATAAATGAGTGTATTGATAAATATTAATTTCAGAAAATAAATAATTTAAACAAGATAATACCAATAAATAGAATAAAGAAGGCATAAATTTTAGTAGAAATTTCCACCATACAAATTTTGGTGAAATACGAAATATAGTCGATGAATTCACTTTTAATAACTCACAATACACCTAAAAAACTATTTAATAACAAAAACATCTTATTAGAAATTTTGCTGAGATGGAAGTTTTATGGAGGTAGCTATCATGTGAAGCTAATAACATATTATACACCTTTTTGAAAAAAATGCAATTGACGAGTAACGTCGAATCCATAAGTTTAAAACTTCAACGAACACATGCATGATAATTCATGTCAAGACAAAAGAGGAAGTATCAAGTTGTGACATGCATGCATATAAGGATATACTTCTATTTAAAATTAAAATATTTACAAATTATCACATCTATAATTTATTTAATATAATTAAAACACAGTTATAAATTTTATCATTATCTAAAACATGATTACTTATAAACATAAAAATCAATTGGATATAAAATAAAATTTTTATATGTATTAGTTTAATAATGAAAATATGACTCATGTATGATTTCCTATAATATACAAATATAAACGATTACATACAATTTCATTATTCTGTACTCTTGACATCTTTTTCTAATTTTCATTATTCTCCGTATATTATTATAATTCTAAGTTGTTATACCTTATCTCCTTTTAAATTTCACCATTTGATTCGGATATGTTTAGTTGAATAATTTATGCTTTGCAAAGTTAGACCCGTATTCGAATAAACACAAAGGGATGCACGTCAGCTCTTTATAGCCACACGAGCTTGAGCTTGCTCCCTTACCACAATCTCCAAATTGGATATGGACCAAGTATATTTTACTGTCTCTCTCAATCTCTTCTCTAGTTGTTATCAGGCATGACATTTTCTGTTCGCTAGCCTCTTTAGAGTATGTCTCTTTTGTTGTTTCGGCTTAAAATATTTCTCTAAAACTGATAATTTCACGGATTGACATATTAAAAATAAGGCCTTTTTTTTAAAGGCTCAGTACAATTCTTTCATCGATATCTTAACAATAGATATCTCTAAGACTGTCCAGCCTCAACGTGGGCTTCATCAAGTGCTTCCATATAACAAAATTATTATTTCCGTCAAACCTGAATATGACTCCTCGAACTTGTTGTGTCCACAACAACTACGATTCTTAGCTTAATGCTTTTGTAAAAGAATAATAATAGTTTTATAGAAGATCTTATAAAGTCGAATCACTTGACTCTTGTCATTATCCTCCATCTTCACAATCTATGAAAGCATTTTATATCTAATAACACGACTGATTCGTATTAATCTCAACTCGTATTATCAGCCCATGCACTTATGATGAAGCCACACTAAGACACTGACCAAGTCACACACGCAAGTCTCCCTCACTTTAGCAATTTTTATCACATCTAAACATCCGTCCATGTAATCCACATAAGAGTTCTTTTCTAAATAGAGTTCTAACTCTATTCAATTTTTCAAGACAGCAAATTTTATTCTATCTCATTTTAATTTCACTTTTAAAGTTTAAACTCATCAATATTATCTTAGATATTCAATTATTGAAAAATACTAAAACTAAATAATAAAATACATACTATATATGTGATTTATATCTTAACAGATTTGTCTGACTACAATTTGACAACGTCACAAGATCAACACTTACGAACCAAAGTCACTGCACCAACACATCCGATGGTGACTAGAGCCAAAACAGGCAACTTAAAACCCATAACCTTCTCAAGTTCATTAATTCAAACTGAACCACGTACGTATAGTGAGGCATCATCAAATTCATTAGTGCATCGAGCAATGGTCGATAAAATGCAAGCCTCATTCACAAATAGAAGTTGGGAATTAGTTCTAAGACAACTTCATTATAATGTAATCGGTAACAAATAGATATACCGTATTGAACCAAAGGCAGATGACAGTGTGGATTGATATAAAGCCCATCTCGTTGTTAACGATTATCACCAGCGACGTGGACTAGATTATCAAGACACTTACAGTCCAATCATAAAGCTAGCAGTGATCAGATTAATTAATTCTTTCTTTCCGGTAACAAAAGGTTGGCAGATATAACAGATCAATATCTCAAATGCATTCCTTTATAGACCACTAGAAGAAACAATTTACTTGACCCAACCTCAAGGATTTGTAGATCCTAATTATTCCACATATGTGTGAAAATTACATAAGTCACTCTATAGTCTCAAACAAGCTCCAAGATAGTGGTTTTGTTAACTCATTGATTGGCTTCTTGCTATCAATTTTATAAGTTTCAAAACAAATATTTCTTTATATTTTAAGAAGATTGATGATGAACTAATTTTTTTCTAATTTATGTAGACAATTTGATCATTACCAGAAGTAATCAATTCCAAATCGTAGCTACCACATCTACTCTTAAAGCCAATTTTGCTCTCAAACACTTGGGTCCATTACACTACTTCTTAAGCGATGAAGCTAAACCAACAACCCAAGGACTGCTGCTAACTCAAGAAAAATATACCACCGAACTCCTATGGAAAGCAAATATGGTCACTGCAAAGCCAATCTATACTTCAGCCTGCACTATATATTATGAAGCTAATAGGGCAGAAAGACATGAATTTTTGTAGTATTATTGATGGACTGCAATATTTAAGTATCACACGTCCAAACATTGCATACAAATTATAAAATCTCTTCGGAAGAATGTGGTTTAAGTTTCATCGATCATTTGCGTACCATCATATCAGTATTAGGGTTGATATTTCTAGTCACACTTGGTTCATCGGTTGGATTCAAAATTAACAAACAATATTTAAGATAGTGAATTTTTGACTAAATTTAAGTTAGAAAGTGACATCTTGATTTAAAATAATATTATTTTATTTAATAGGTAAAAAATCAAAATTAATTTAAATAGATTGACTAAAATAATATTATTTTTTAAAAACTTATGGCTGTAAAAACAAAAATGATGAACCGGGTTACTAACAATATACACTAATTTTTTAGTAAATTTCTTATGAATTGCAAAAAAATTCTTGTAAAAAGGTGTCTTTTTTTCCCTATTTACTGTTATTCCTTAAAAGTTTTTATACTTTTAAAAAATTATCCTATTTAGAGTTTTTGTCAATCTTTTGTTAATAAATTTAATTGTATAATTTCGTTAAAAATATTAACAAAAATAATTTTCACATCCAATATTTTGTTTTCTGTAAAAGTTTTTATAAATCCAATTTTTTTGTTTTTGTTGATATTTCATATAAAAACTGAAATTCATTGAATAATTTATGCTTTGCAAAGTTAGAACCGTCCTCCAATCAACACATGTGCTCTTTATAACCACACGAGCTTGAGCTTGCTCCCATACCACAATCTGCAAATTGGATATGGCCAAGTATATTTTACTGTCTTTCTCAATCTCTTCTCTAGTTGTTATCAGGCATTGACATTTTCTGTTCGCTAGCCTATTTATACGATCTCCAAATTGGATATGGATCAAGTATATTTTACTGTCTTTCTCGATCTCTTCTCTAGTTGTTATCAGGCATGACATTTTCTGTTTTCTAGCCTATTCCATTAAATAAAACCCACGTTATATGTTTTAATTCGTAAATATTTTGACACGCTTTAATTCTAAAATGTTTCTGTCATATTAACAGACAAATAATAACAGGATTCATCACTTCAACGTTTTGTCTCCATTTTCCAAATATTGCATATTGATGTGACAGAAAGTTTTTCGATATCTTAACAAATTTGTTTTTTTCCGTCCAACTTGAATATGACTTCTCGAGCTTGTTGTGGCCACAACAACTACGATTGCTGGGTTGGGATTACCAAACTTTGTTGAGATATATGCGCCTGTTGAAATTAAACAACTTACTCTAAAACTTGTGAATCGCTGAAAAGGAAAACGATGAACCAGGTTGCTGACCCTATACACTAAGTTTTCAGTATTTTCTGTTTACTATAGTATAGGTATAGTAAGGTTTAAGAAGTTCAAAAATTCGTAATTTTTTTTCTTAATTAATAAAAGCCTGTTTTAAAATAAACTATTTAGTAAGTATTTATAACAAAAAAAATTAAACATGTACGTAGATACCTATAGTAGGAGCTATCTTGCGAAGCTAATAGTATATTATACACTTTAATTTCTTAAAAAAAAAAAGCAATTGAATCCACCAACTAGAAGTTATGGTCTCCTGCTTGACACGATTTATGAGTAATTTCGAAATCTATAAGTTTTAAACTATTTAATGAACATAATTCATGTCATAAACAAAAGAGGAAGTATGAAGTTGTCATGCATGCAGAAGGATATAATTCTTTTTAAAATTCAAATACTTATAAATTATTACATATATTTAATAATTTATTTAATATAATTAACAAGAATTATAAATTTTATTATTATCTAAAATTAAACATAAATATCAATTGAATATAAAATAAAATTATTATTGTTAAGAGACCATTTCACCACAATAGCTTAAGTTGTTTTGTGAGGTCAACTTAATTGGTTTTATATATTCACTAACACACCTCCTCAAGTGAAAGTCCTTCGGACTTGAAACTTGCACAGACCCACTCTATTTTGTGCTGAATAATAAGTGAGTAGTAGGATTTGAACTCACGACCTTGGTTTTATATATTCACTAACAATTATATATATTAGATTAATAATAAAAATATGACTCATGTATGATGGCGATTGTACTTGAATGTCTTAAGCTATTTTCTTGTTTTAAGTAGCTAACCTCACAAATCACATTTTTGTTATGTTTACGAACTGATCCTTACACACGTGTAACATGTTTTCGACTTGATTCATTCCACCTTCATAAGAAACTAATTAACAGTGAATGTTAAGGAATTCATTTGTAAATAATAACTTTGACTCAAAAGTTATTTTGGATATCTTTAGAGACTTGTGAAGATTACTTTTATATGGACTTAATTAGTATTTTCTCATTCAAATTTAGGCTTTTTTCTCAAACGTGTGTAGAAAAATACAACATCGCATTATAGACGTGAAAGTCCTGTTGGTATGCAAAGTATGAGAAGATTCAAAATTAAAAAGTCTTATTCCTAACTGGTAGAATAAAGTTACAATACTTCTTAGACGTGTCAAGATCATGTAAAAAAATGTTGTCATTTATGATTTTATTAAAAACGCTTTATAAGTATTTCTGTTATCTTTTTTTCTTTTTGTCCATTCAACATTTCTAATTAACACGTTATTCTTTCGTACATCCTTTTTTTCCCTTCTTACGTGTGTATAATGGTTAGTGATGTTTCTTCCTAGGTTTCACAAACTTATTTAACTCTCACTTAATTAAATGATCAATTAAACTTAAATTAGTTATCTAATTTGAGTTCGAATTTGAGAGATCGGACCAATTTGGCTTAAATATTTCAAATCTATAAAAGGGTAAGGTTGTATACATTGATGACCCTTCACAAACTCCACAAAGCGGGGAGCCTTGTGTACTGGGTACGTTGACATTAGTAAAATGACATTATTTTAATTTCAACTTAAAATCTAATTTGAAGTATATTTAAAACATAAGACTAAAACATACTATAAATAATTTGGATTTAATTATAAGTAATTCTAACTCACTCTAACTATGCTTTTTTTTTAATTTTCACTTTTGCTAAAACTTTATGTCATATAATGACATATGTATAAATAACTAAGGTGAATATGCATAGTCAAAAATTAAATCATACTCACCGAGAAAGCATCTCTCTTTAACATGCTTGTGTTTTACTTGTTTTGTTTTGTTCCGTCCCATAACATATTCACACTTCCACATCAAATTCCCTTTTTTAGTTATGACCAAAGATGGTGGTTTTGTTGATTAAAGTTGTATGGTGATCATATAGAATCATTATTTTCTCTGCCGGATAAAGAAGGTCCCACTAAAAGATTCCTTAGAAGGATATGATCACCAACATAAAACTCCAATTTTGAATTGGAATTGAGTTGTCAAGCAACAAAGTAAAGTTTGTGTAATTTATGTAAATGTTGTTTTTTGTGAAGAGGGACATCCAATTGGTGAAGATTCTATCCTTTTATTACAACAATGGCTAGCAGACAATGTACTGTTACTAGTTTGGCAATTGGCGTGAAGGTCTCATGAAAGTCAATTCCTTTTTGTTGAGTGTATCCTTTTACAACTAGACGAGCTTTGTATCGCTCAATTGTGCCATCTGATTTGTATATGACTTTGTATACCCACTTATAACCAATAGGATTTTTTTCAAGTTTGTAAGTTTGTTATGGTCCATGTATTGTTGGTTTCAAAGGCTTGAACTTCCTTGGCCATAGCATCCCTACATTATGGTGATTTGACAGCTTGTGAGAAAGTTCTAGGTTCTATAACGTTAGAGATAGTAGCTAAAAAGGAACGATAGGATGAAGAGAATCTATCGTAAGTTAAGTATTTTGAAAGAGGAAAATGCATACTTGATGAAGGTGTCATCGAGGGATAATCTTGGTTTTGGGGGAACTTTGAGGTCGTGACATTTGAGCAATGAAAATCCTTTAAGTAAGCTGGTGGTTTATGGGGGCGGGTAGATCGACGAGGAGGGATGGTTATGGATTCGTCTAAGGTGGTATCATGGGATGATGAGGTTGTTGTTAGGGAAGACTCTTGAAAGGTGGAGTTATCAGGTGGGCTGTTTTGATGTGGATCTTGGTGTTGCAAAAGAGTGTATGATTCTAAAGAAATGTCATTGGCTGATAAAGGAAGAACTTGATTGGGATTAGAGGGAGGTTTTGGGATAGACTCAAAAGGAAAAATAGTCTCGAAGAATTGAACATCTCGACTGGTAAAAATCTTATTCGAGTTAATATCATAGATGCGATATCCCTTTTGATCAAAAGGATAGCCTAGAGAAATTTTGGGGTTAGAGCAAGCATCAAATTTAGCTCTTTTATAAATGTTATAAGCACAAAACAGGCACCCAAAAACATGAAGATTATCATATTTATGTTTGGTGCCAAAAAGAATTTCATAAGGGGAGCATCTAGATAAGAGTGGGGATGGAATTCGATTTATAAGGTACGTGGCAGTAAGGACACACTCTCCCCAAAATTTAAGCGGGAGATGTGCTTGAAAACCTAAAGCACGAGCTACCTCGAGTAAGTGTCTATGTTTGCGTTCGATCACTCCATTTTGTTGAGGGGTATCGACACAACTAGATTGATGCAAGATGCCCTCTAATTGAAAAAGTTGTTGAAGATCAGAAGCAGAAAATTCAACCCCATTGTTAGTTCTAATTTTTTGAATTTGACATTTGTGTTGAGTTTTAACAAGGGATATAAAAGCTTTAATATTTTGTTTAGTCTCAGATTTGTGTTGCATCAAATAAACCCATGTAGCTCGTGAAAAATCATCAACTATGGTCAAGAAATAATGAGCATCAATATGAGAGGAAACACTATAAGAACCCTAAATATCGATATGAATTAACTGGAAAATAGTTGTGCTAAAAATCGAGCTAAGAGGAAAATTGCACCGAGTTTGTTTTGCAAGAGGACAAATATGACACATGCAATTTTTTGAAAAAGAAATGCAAGGACTGCTTTTGGATAGATAGAGGAGTCTTGTAGAGGATATGTGACCTAGACGCCATTGCCACAAGTCGAAGTTCTTTGAGGAAAGTGAAAGTCCTAAGAAAGTGTTGTTGAAATCAGGTTCAAAAATGTATAGACCATCTTGTCGTTACCCAAACCAATCACCATCCTCGTTGATAGGTACTACAAAACACATCTATCATGGTAAAAAATAACAGCACAATTTAACGCTTTGGTGAGCTTGCTTTTTGTATTTTTTAAAATATTTTTAATATTATATATAATTAAATATAATTATTGCATAATTATGACGTCACACCGGTTCCACCGGTGGTTGAACCGATCGGATCGGTCAAACCGGTGACTAGTAAAACCTCCGATTCGATGTCCGGTCCATGTTTCAAAATACTGCCTACTGGTTTGAATGAAAGGAAATCTTGTTGGCTTTAAATGGAATCCCAAGTCACAAGGAGCTGTTAAAGACAAGTGAATGTGAAGACACCTCAAATATTATGCTTTCGACTCACTTTAGTTCTTTGACTTCCAAATTACACCTAAAATCAAATATGAATTAAAGTGAGAGTCTTAAGCATTTCATAGTATTAATCACTAAGTATTATAGAATAAATGTATATCCATGAATATATCACCTCCCTTCTTTTCCTCCATTCAAAGTTATTGGTACCTTTTTCTTTTTCAACAAGTATTTTCATAATACTATTTGCAACAAAGCAATAACTTTGCTATTGTGCTTTCCTTAAATTATACATAATTTATAATTCTACTACTAACTTGTTAGGCATACATGAGTGTATTGATAAATATTAATTTCAGAAAATAAATAATTTAAACAAGATACTAACAATAAATAGAATAAAGAAGGTATAAATTTTAGTACGAATTTCCACTATACAAATTTTGGTGAAATACGTAATATAGAGGATGATTTTACTTTTAATAACTCACAGTATACCTAAAAAACTATTTAATAACAAAAACATTTTATTAGAAATTTTGCTGAGATGCAAGTTTGTAAAAAATGCAATTGATAAGTTCGAAATCCATAAGTTTAAAACTTCAACGAACACGTGCATGATAATTCATGTCAAGACAAAGGATGAAGTATTAAGTTGTGACGCATGAGTTACACATGCATGCATATAAGGGTATACTTTTCGTAAGTTCTACTTTTATCTTTTGAAATTATCTTCAGTCAACTGGCATGCGTTACACATGACTTCTATTTAAAATTCAAATATTTACAGATTATCACATATATGTTTTATTTAATATAATTAAAACACAGTTAAAATTTTTATTATTATCTAAAACATGATTAGTTATAAACATAAAAATCAATTGGATATAAAATAAAATTTTTATATGTATTATTTTAATAATGAAAATATGACTCGTGTATGATTTCCTATAATATGCAAATATAAATTATTATGTATAATTTCTCCTAAGCTCTGTTTTAATCATTTGAAATTATCTTCTTTGTCTTTTTCTTTTATAGGCTATAGCTTTCTCTATATTTGATCTCTTTACTTTTATAGTGTTATCCAATAGAGCTTTATATGCATCCTTCTTAATTTTAACTTTTCTTGTATATTTTGATTCCACCATCAAGATTTCATCTTACAACTTTTAAGTATTTTAGAAACATCAAAGATCTCATTAATTGTATTCTTTAAAAGAGCTGTTATTTTCTCTCACATTTAGGTAACATCTTTTTTCTAATTTTCATTATTCTCTATATATTATTATATCTCTAAATTGTTCTACCATATCCCTTTTAAATTTCACCATTTGATTATCTTGCGAAGCTAATAGTATATTATACACTTTAATTTCTGAAACAAAATGCAATTGAATCCACCAACTAGAACTTATGGTCTCCTACTTGAAACGATTTATGAGTAACTTCGAAATCCATAAGTTTTAAACTATTTAATGAACAGGATTCATGTCATGACAAAAGAGGAAGTATGAAGTTGTCATGCGTGACAAATGTAGAAGGATATAATGCTTTTTAAAATTCAAATACTTATAAATTATTACATATATTTAATAATATATTTAATATAATTAACAACAATTATAAATTTTATTATCATCTAAAAATAAACATAAACATCAATTGAATATAAAATAAAATTATTATATGTATTAGTTTAATAATAAAAATATGACTCATGTATGATGGCGATTGTACTTGAACGTCTTCAGCTAATTTCTTGTTTTAAGCAGCTAACCTCACAAATCACATTTTTATTATGTTTACAAATGGATACTCATACACGTGTAACATGAGTTGTACTTGATTCATTTGTAAAAGTAAAATTGGATATCTTTACAGACATGTGAAGATTGCTTTTATATGAACTTAATTCGTATTTTTCTAATTCAAATTTAAGCTTTTTTTTCTAATTCAGAATTAAAAAGTCTTATTCCTAACTAGTAAAGTAAAATTATAATAATTATTAGGCGTGTTAAGATCATAAAAATGTTGTTATTTACAATTTTATTAAAAACGCTTTATAAGTATTTTTGCATAATTATTTAAAATATTAACAAAAATAATTTTCACGTTCACCATAATGTTTTACGGTAGAAGTTTTTATAAATCCAAATTTTTGTTTTTTATCAAAAACTGAAATTTATTGAATAATTTACGCTTTGCAAAGTTAGACACATCTTCCAACGAACACAAGGGACCACATGAGCTCTTTATAAGCACATGAGCTTCAGCTTTCTCCCCCACCACAATCTCCAAACTGCTACTCGAGCTTGAGCTTTCTCCCTCACCACAATCTACAAATTGGATATGGAACAAGTACATTTTACTGGCTTTCTCAATCCCTTGACACCTATTGTTCTTCTGCTTCTTCTCTTTCTACTTGCTATCTGGGTTTTGTCTCCATTTTCCAAGACACAGCAACTTCCACCGGGTCCCAAACCATGGCCTGTTGTAGGAAACATTCTTCAGTTGGGGCAAAAGCCTCATCTTTCATTAACAACCCTCGCCAAAGTTCATGGCCCTTTGATTTCACTAAGACTAGGCACACAACTTGTTGTTGTTGCGTCTTCTTCAATGGTTGCAACTGAAATTCTCAAAACCCATGATCGTTTGCTTTTTGGTAGAAAGTTACCAAGAGCAACTCCTTACGAACCTAACGTCATTGATCGTGTCTCCATTGTTTGGGCCTCTGAATGCTCAGAACAATGGAAGTCCTTAAGAGCCCTTTGCAAAACTGAATTGTTCTCTGTGAAAGCTATCGAGTCACAGGCCATGTTACGAGAGAAGAAAGTGGCTGAATTGGTGGAGTTCCTGGAAATTAGAGAAGGGTCTGTTGTCAATGTCGCCGACGCGGTGTTTGTTACCGTTTTTAAGATAATATGTAATCTTATGTTCTCGAGGGACGTTATTAGTTATAGAGATGGAGATGAAGCCACCAGATTGAAGGATCTTGTATGGAACATGATGAAGTTGTTTGTTGCACCAAACATTGCTGATTTTTATCCTAAAATTGCTCGGTTGGATCCTCAGGGTTTGAGAAGGAAACTGTCAAAATGCGTCCATGAATTCTTCGCAACATGGGAGCTGGACATTAAAAGAAGAAGAGAGACGCAAGTCTCGGGCTCTTCGAAAGCTGATTTCTTGGATGTTTTTATTGCTAACGGATTTGAAGATGAAAAGATTAACTGGTTGTTTCTTGTAAGATATGAACAACACTTTCTATATCCCTGTCTTGTTCTTCCATTAACTTTGCGTGTGTTGTGTCATTCATTAATGAACTTTAATCTGTACAGGAGTTGGTCATGGCAGGAATAGACACAACTACCTTAACTGTGGAGTGGGCAATGGTTGAACTGCTCAAAAATGAAGAAGCCATGAAGAGAGTTCGCCAAGAACTAAAAGCAGAAATCAAAACGAACCCAATAAAGGAATCTGATGTCTGTCAACTTCCATATCTGAATGCATGCTTGAAGGAAACACTGAGATTGCACCCACCCGCACCATTTCTCATCCCACGACGTGCAGCTGAGACATGCAAAATTATGGGTTACACAGTTCCAAAGAACTCTCAACTACTAGTGAATGTTTGGGCAATTGGGCGTGATCCATCAGTCTGGGAAGACCCTTTATCGTTTAAACCAGAAAGATTTCTTGTCAAAAGTGTGGACTTTAAGGGTCAGCATTTTGAGCTACTACCATTTGGTGGAGGAAGAAGAATCTGTCCAGGATTACCAATGGCTGCAAGACAAGTTCCGTTGATTTTAGCCACATTACTGCATTCCTTTGATTGGTCTCTTCCAAATGATGAAGATCCTGCAAACATAGACATGAATGAAAAGTGTGGCATAACAGTGCAGAAGCAACAGCCTTTACTTCTTATTCCTAAACGATTTTAAGTTCATTAGAAACTAAACTATGAAGGTTTAGTTATATATCAAATATGTAACTGGATAGGGTACGATCAGTCTACTATATAAGAATAAGATTTTTATTTCTATATATAGATACTAAAGTCCGAAGGATGTAATGATTTCGCAAAATTTCTGATTTAATTGCACTTGTTTCTAGTAAAATAAAAAAACTAGAAATATTAAAAGTACAAATATAAATCAACACCGAAATTTGTTAACTTAGTTCAACACACTTTATCTATATCTGCAGGGCCCTTATCTAGCTTAATACTTTCACCAAAAAATAACAATAGTTTTATATAAGGCCTTATAAAGTCGACTTACTAAACTCTTGCTACTATCCCTTATTTTTACAACCCGTGAAAGTATTTTATATCCAATAATATGACCGAATCGTGTTAAACTCAACAAAATATTTTCTCAACAACTTTAATGATAAAGAAAATTAACGAACAACTCAAATGACTACAATAACTAGGAACAAGAATGAAAACAATTGAGATGGAAATGAATAACTTTTCGATAAATTCAACTCCTTTCAAGACAAATCTGAAAGTTGTTTACCAAGTAAATAGTCATAGTCAGATGCTGAGATTTTTCTGCCTTACTCTCAACCATGAATCATCAAGGGCAATCACTTGAATCATTCTTCATCAAAGTCGAAAGGCAGCACAAAGAGAACACATACACCAAAAAGTTGACGTTGAAGAGTTGAAAAAAATACTCAGCCGAAAGTGAATTAGCTACCTAGATTACATGAAACTCTAATTAAAGCTATATGCACTAGGTTGCCCAATCAACGACAAGGAGGCCAAAGAGAAAAACATAGCAGCCACTCAAGATGGTCTTTTTCTATTTGCAACCAATGACAATAACCAATGAAAAAACACAACCCTCACACACACAACCTTGGGTTAGGTGAAAAACCCAATAAAAAGTCAGCATGAAAAACCCAATAAAAAGTCAGCTGCACACACAAACGTTTACGGCAATAGACAAAAATCGTGGACAGGGGATGGCTGAAGACACATACAACAATTAGGTCACGTCATTCACCAAGAAGTCTTCACTAGGCAGAGTTCTTCCTACATCCAATCACCTACCAATTCTATCCATCAACCATAAATCAAAACAACGCACGATTATAAAAGCACCTTAACAATGCAGGACAAAAAGGGAATCACGGTAGAATGTCATTCAACACAATAGTCACGTGATTCTTAAAGAGGTCTTCATAAGATTGAGTCTTATCTTCATGCAAACTCTTGTCAAGAGGCACCGGAGAATCGAAGAAGCTTATGCTTCAATTGACGAAGTGTGTTCATACCCATTTGGAAAATACCTTCAATCCGTTCAATTTCAATAACTAGTGCAACATGCGGATTGATGGATGACGAAGTCGATGCATTAGAAGATCTAGATGGAGTATAGGGAAGAATTATTCTATCCCATCTTGATCCAATTATAAAATAATGTCAAAACTAAATCATAAGATATATAACTTATATCCTAACAATCTTTCTTTTTTTGACATTGTTTATCACAAGTTTGAAACTCCCCCTAAAGGAGATAATTGGACATGTGAAAAAGGAATTCCTCCTTAATCCAAGATCCAAACAGAAACAATATCATTCATAACAATCATCCCAAAATGAACAAAACATACAAAAAGAATAACCAACAAAGCAACAACCACAAACTTCTCCCCTTTAAGACAAAGGATCCCAAAAAGTGTAATCAAAAGGCATCGGAGAATCGAAGAACCTTATGCTTCAATTGATGAAGTGTGTCCATACCCATTTGGAAAATACCTTCAATCCATTAAATTTCAGTAACCAGTGCAACATGCAGATTAATGGATGACGAAGTCGATGCATTAGAAGATCTAGATGGAGTATAGGGAAGATTAAACACCTGTGCTTGCTTATTCATGTTCAAAATCCTTGGCAAGATGTTAATCAAAGTTACTAGTTTAAGGAAACTTGAATCCAACCAAGGAATGCCATTGGCATATAAGAGTTTAGTAATCAAGCATGGAAAATATAGCAAGGGGTGAGGCTTTCCAATAACTGCCAACATTGCATCAATAATAAGTCTACCTAAATTAAACTATTCTCCAGCTCCAATGGCATATATTAATTTTGCCTGGTCAGATAAACTAAAACCACATGTGTACTAGGCAACCGGTTAGCCAACACCATCTTATGAATAACAAAATATTTCTGTGTTAAAATAGAAGTACACATAACAGAGGTAGATGCCCAAGTACTTAATCGTCCACCAGTTAACATAGTAGCAATCACGTCATTTGGAACATTAATCAGCACTATAATCCAGATTCCCAAGCAAATTATTAAAGCCCAAAAATAGATTCAATTTATCAAAGTCAAGTTGGATCAGTCTACCTTGTACATACACCATTTTATAACACACGACAGATTCAATCAAGAGATCTTTATCTAAATTGTAGTAAAAATCTATCACCAATTCATAATCAAAATGTTACGGTAGTAGTTTAGCTTATAATAGATTTCTTTCAAATAATAAAACATCCAAATGATATTGTTGAAATTCATCCAAATTAATAGCATAGTCAAGAACTAACTCGACTTTTCCAAAAGTGTCCCATTTCTGAGCAGCAGTAGATTTGTAAAATTTGTAGGACATGGCATCATTAACAGTCATTTTGACCTGAGAGTGTCTTCGAGAAGGTCGGACTAATTTCTGAACAAATTATTTGATCAATTTCCATGGAGCAGAATGAGTGCCAGTAGGTGGTGTCTTAATCGTAGAAACTGGAGCGATAATTTCAACTGGAGCTTCTTTAGAGTCAAAATCAAAGTTCTCTACCATTGAAAGCAACACCCACACAACATCATCACGTTCTGACGGCCTATCCCTAACCAAGGTGGTATCAAAACCTCAATGGGTGCTACAGAAGATGACCCAGCTCCAGTCAATTGTTGAATATTGATTCAAAATTATTATTTTTATTGATTATGTGGCCATGTTTATCTAGTTAGTTAGTTGTGAAGTTTGTGGGGTAGTGGGTCTTTTCTTGATTCCCATGTTATTCTCCTAGTTGCCAGTATTTAGGAAGGTTAGTTTATTTCTATTTTTATTTAAGCAAGGCTGTCATTGTTTTGAGGTTAATTGAAGATTAGTAAAATGTTTGGCTTCTATTATCATTCTTTCTTTGTTTTTCTTCAAAATTTCCAACAAATTAGTATCAGAGCCATAGATCCTTGAGAGACTATGAGATTGAGTGATTTTTTTTTTGTTCCAATGGCTAGAAGCAAGCAAATATGGTGGCGTTGGTTGGTGAAGAAACTCTTTTTTGAGAGTTGGTGAGATGTGCACCAAGATGTGTTTGGAGAGATGTGCTCCAATAATTGCAGGTTGATGAGAAGGGCATCAACAAGATGATGAGAAGTGCATCAATAATTGAAGTTTGATGAGAAGTGCATCAGCAGTTGAAGATTGGTGAGAAGTGCATCGTCTATTGAAGAGAAGTGCTTCAAATTATGAATATAGCATGTAATATTGGAGATATGTGCTCCAACAAGATAATATCTCTAATTTTAAATCAAGGGGGAATGTTGAATATTGATTCAAAATTATTATTTTTATTGATTACGTGGCCATATTTATCTAGTTAGTTAGTTGTGAAGTTTGTGGGGTAGTGGGTCTTTTCTTGATTCCCATGTTATTCTCCTAGTTGCTAGTATTTAGGAAGGTTAGTTTATTTCTATTTTTATTTAAGCAAGGTTGTCATTGTTTTGAGGTTAATTGAAGATTAGTAAAATGTTTGGCTTCTATTATCTTTCTTTCTTTGTTTTTCTTCAAAATTTCCAACATCAATACTCTTCCAGGTGTTAGGTGAAGCAGGAGCCGGTTGAATTGTCGAGTGGTTGCTACCGGTGGTTTCTCCACCATTGAAGAGGAAGATTTTTGCTTCGTCTTGCCATTTATCGTCAGAAATCAAAAAACCCAAGCAAATAGAGATGAGTGTCGCTGGTGTAGTGAGAGCGAGAGATACCCGAGAAAGAAACCCAAACTGATGAAAGAGCTAAAGCTTAATGAGGAGGAGAATGGGTCTTTGGTGAAGCCAAATGGAAACCAAAATGCAAACTAAGAAAGGAGATGGGGCAACAGAGGGTGTGGTCGTAACATAAAAGTAAAGAAGACAAGTTGGGGATTTTAATCCCTTTCATTTTTTAAATAAAAAAATACATCAAATATTTAAAGCACAAAATCCCAAAGCCCCTCGAAGAAGTTCAAACCTGACTGCGTTAAGAGGTTTCGTAAAGATATCTGCCAATTGTTTTTCAGTAGTTACATATGACAAAGTGGCTATTTTGTTCTCCACAAGCTCTCGGATAAAATGATACTTCAAATAGATGTGTTTCGTTGTTGAATACTGAACCATATTTGTTAGGATATATTGTATATATCTTTTATTTAGTTTTGGCATTTTAATTGGACATATAACTTGTAGGAATTCTACACCACATTGGAGTTTATCATCATGGTGATATTGGAATTATTTTACTGCTGGACATGTTAGTAATTGGATGGTGCTAATGTTGAATTGTGAGGTGACTCTATTGATTTGAATCTCTTGCGGTAAAAAATAATGTAGTGGCTATTGCGTGTTTGAATTATAGTGGGACTCTTATTGCTTGAGAGATTGTATCCACGGTTGAAGTCTATCTCCAATGTGCGTGTTGTTCAGATCTCCCATCCACAGCAGAAGACTATCACCAACGTGAGTGTGTTGCACTTGAGATGACGTGCACATGTGTGATTTATAGTTAACGTGAATTATTTGTTCAGTAAAAAACATAACGCGTAGGTCAAGTGCTTGTATGTATCCTGCATGGGTGTCTAGCAATAAAAGGTGCAGTGGGCGTAAAAGTGAAATTTGTGTGTGAGTGTTATGTAAGGGTGGAACAATGACATGAAGAGTGTTAATTGTGATTGAAAAATATTACAGCTAGACGTGCATGACTTCGAGGATTGTAGAATACCATAAGTTAGTGTATTGATTTTTCCATATTTGTTTTTGCAGGTTTGTGAGTGAGATATATATGGTGTCTGGAGTATCCTGTATGGTTTAATTGGAGTTGTTGAAGTTGGGATGAATCAGTTCAACTGGTGGACATATTTTCAGATTTATTTTAGTGGAGTTGAACCTTTTGGAAAGTCGTTATTTATCTCAATTGTATTATTGTTTCGTTCTTAGTTGATTGATCACTTGAGTTGTTTATTTCGTATCTTTATTATCAAAGAGTGTTGAGAAAATCCTGTGTTGAGGTTAACACGAGTAGGTCGTATTATTGGGTGTGAAATTCTTTCATAAGAAGTGAGGTTGAGAGACGGTGTCAATGGTTGAGTGGTGTCAGCTCAGTAAAGCCTTGGGTAAATCTATGTACTTCGGTTAAAGTTATTAAGCTGGGTGAGGGCCCTGCAAACGTAGGCAAGGTGTGCCGAACTACGTTACCAAATTTTCGGTGTTGATTTATTTTTGTTCTCTTAATTTTTCTTTTTTTTTGTGCTAGAAATGAATCAGAAAGTTTGCGAAATGACTACACCCTTCATGTTTTTCAATATTCTTCGAGATGTCGATAGAACTCTTGTTATCATATATGATTGTCAACACATCCTGATCAACTCCATAATCTTCTAACATCTGTTTCATCTAAAGAAGTTGCGACCAACAACTACCTGCAACAATATATTTTGCTTCTGAGGTTGACAATGAAATTGAATTATGCTTTTTACTATACCACAAAATTAGATTGTTACCCAAGAAGAAACATCCCCCTGAGGTGATTTTCGATTGTCTAAATTTCCATCCTAATCTGCATCACTATACCGAGCTAGATAAGACGTAGAGTCACTTGTATACCAAATCCCAAATTCAGAAGTACTGCTCACATACCTGATAATCCTCTTTACAGCTATTAAGTGTGTCTTTTTCATGTTGACTTGATAGCGAGCACATACTTCGACGCTATAACAGATATTCGGTCTAATTGCGATTAAATACAATAGACTATCGATAATGCTCCGATATAAACTGACATCAACGCTTTTGCCATCTTCATCTTTGTTTAGCTTCGTAGAGACACTCATAAGATTTCTCGCATACCTAGCATTCTTAAGTCCAATCTTCTTTATTAAATTCTTAGCATATTTGTTTTGCGATACAAAAATGTCATCCTTCACTTGTTTAATTTACAAACCAAGAAAGAAGTTCAATTCACCTACCACACTCATCTCAAATTCATGTGTCATTAATTCAACAAAGTCGTCTACCATTTTCTAATGAGTGGAACCAAACACAATATTGTCAACATAAATCTAAGCAATCATCAAATCAGTTCTAAATTTTTTAAGAAATAAAATTTTGTCAACATTACCTAATTCGTAGCCTTGCTTGAGGAGATATTGGTTGAGTCTTTTCTACCAAGCCCTTGGCGCTTATTTAAGACTGGAAAAGGCCTTCTTTAGCTTAAAAACGTGATATACTTGGACTGAATCAATGAACCCTTTCGATTGCTCAATATATACCTCTTCTTGTATGAACCTATTATAGAATGCACTCTTCATATCCATTTGATAAAACTTGAAGCCTTTCACGTATGCTATACCTAAAAATAGTCTAATCGACTCAATTCTAGCCACCAGAGCAAAGGTTTCGTCAAAATCAATTCCTTCAATCTGAGAGTACCCTTGAGCCACTAACCTTGCTTTATTTCTAGTCACATTACCCTTTTCATCAGTTTTATTATGAAACACCCATTTTGTTTCAATCACATTCACATTAGATGGTTTTGGCACCAATTCCCATGCATCATTTCGTGCAAATTGAGTCACTTCTTCTTGTATAGTTGTTGTCTAGAACTCATCTTGTAAGATTTCTTTGACATTTTTTGACTCGAATGAAGAGGTGTAGCATAAATATCTTGCAAGTTCTTGGTAATCGACCCTTTTTCTTTCTCTTATTTTTCTTCTCTCTCTAACGTCTCCATTAACGTTCTCTACTGGATGAATTCTTCTAATTCGTTAAGGAGGATCTCGATTTAAATCACCTTCTCTTGAGTTTTTAGTGATAAAGGGAATTATGTCCATGTCAAGTGTCTCAGTGGTTTCATCATCTAAAAAAACTGCCAACTCTTCTGTTTGAACAGTTTCTTCACCAATAACAACTAACTACAAATCAGAATTTTTTTTGTTCTTGTTTTGTTGCTTGTTTGAGTTGATTCACAAGGCCAATTTTGCAAGTTCTCTTCTACCACTGTAGCATTTAATTGATACACATCATCTATCACAACATTTATGGACTAACACTTTCTTGGTTCTTTGATTAAACACTCAGTTTGCTTTACTGTGGTTCTTTGTTTGAACACTCAGTTTGCTTTACTGTGGTTGAATAGCCAATGAAGATCTCTTTATCACTTTTGTTTTTAAATTTTTCGAGCTGTTCCCAATCTCTAAGAATATAGCATTTACTACCAAAAACATGAAAGTAACTTACATCTGGTTTCTTTCCATTTTAAAGTTCATAAGATGTCTTGTTGAAGATACTTCTGAGATAAACTCTGTTGCATATGTTTTTTTTTTTGAAGAAATCTATTGCATATGTAGCATGTCGTGTTAACTACTTCGGCCTAAAATCTTATGGACATCTTTCTTTCATTCAACATAGATCTGGCCATTTCTCGAAGGGTTCGATTCTTCCATTCGACAACTCCATTTTGTTGTGGAATTTTAGGTGTTGAAAATTCTTGTATGATACCATACTTGTTATAGAAATCGTTGAAGCTTTCATTCTTAAATTCCCTTCCGTGATCTGATCAAATTCTCAATACTGTCATATTTTTCAGATTCATAACCTGCACATATAGGCTTCTAAAATCCTTAAAAGCATTTGATTTTTCTTTCAAAAATGATACCCAAGTATATCTAGAATAATCATCAACACGCGTTAAAAAGTATCTCATCCTACCTAAAAGACATTGGACACAAGCTAAAAGACGAGGAAGACTAGACGTAGAACATTCAATAAAGATGGAGGACTAAGACTGCTTCTAATTAATTAGGTTATCAATTAAATCCCCAAAAAAATCCAGTTACAAAGTCACCATAACTCCCTCGGTTTTTCAACCAAAAGCAGCACATATTTTTTCCAAAATCACGTAAAACTTAGTAGAAACATAGCTGAAAAAATAGTCAATGATATCTCCAAAAATCAAGCTACCTTAGACAGTCATTATTCCCTAAATAGGCTATCAAGAAGAGATCCAAAAATCACCAAAACTCTATATCTTATTTTAGTCAAGATATGGAGATTTGCTTTCAATTAAAACCTATAGTGACTAGGATTTTATCCCAAATAAACCTCATCTTCAAAAAGTACCAAATAAGGTAGAATACTCATTATACTAATCTTCCTCAAATAATCAAAGATGTCCAATTACAAATAATGCACAAGATATCATAACACACAACTTAACAATCCCCCCCTTTTGGCATTATTTGTCACATATCGAAACTCCCCCTAAAGGATATAATTGGACATATAACATCGAATTCACATAACATATAGGAACTCCCCTTTAATCAAACATCGAGTTCCAAATAACACCAAATCTGTCAAGTTCAAGAAACAATAATCCCATATGAACAATTATCCAATCATACAAAATTTTCCCCCTTGGGACAAAAAGATGCCAAAAAGCAAGACTAATAGCCACGTATATATCTTAAAATCTCCCCTTGAATGGAACAGTCATAAAAAACAATATGATATCTCCTCCTTATGACAGAATAATGCCAAAACAAAGAATGCCTTCAATATGATCAATCTCAGCAAATAAAGAAGCATAAAAATCATCAATAGGTGTAGCAAAAGAATCCTAAGTATGCCAAGATGACAATTTACCACCAGTCAAAACACTAGCCAACATATCAGTACTCACACTAAAGCCATCCGCATATGACTAATTTAATTCATAAACCCCAAAAATGCATTCAATGAATCATAATCGAACTTAATCAATCTCCTCTTTACATAAACCATGTGAACGCATATTGCCCAAATTCATACAACCCACGATGTAGAAAGAAATCAAGATAAAACTTGTAAAACCCAAATTATAAAAAAACTCGAATCTTCCTACAATTCTCCAACTATGCATTAAATTTTTCTCGACATAACTCTATGAATCAAAATCCATAAGCAAAATTCTCAAATCATCAAGCAGAGCCTCATTCTCACATCAAATATGCTATTTAACAAGTAAGGGAAAGCTAGACAAACACCAATCACATAAACCTTAGAAAACCCATAAATTAAAAACTCAAAAGGTCTAGATGTTAAATCCTTCAAACCTTTTTTTAGAAACGACATCAAAATATACTTCAAAAATGTAAAGCACACAGTCCCTGTGCCTCTCGAAAAAATTCAAACCTGGTCTTATTTTTCATTACATTATCTCTGCCATCAACTGTCTGGTTGATTTCTTCTTCTGAAATAACTGACTTATTTTCTATCTGAATAGTTTCTTCAACAATAGCAACTAACTGTAAATCTAGAAAATTTCTTATTTTTCCTTCACTATGTCTTTGTGCTTGTAATTGACCCTTTCTATCCCAAGTATGTTTTGGTAACATAGACTGCTGCGGGAAATTTCATAGAGTGTCTAGATTTTTGGTTTTGACCCTTTTGAAATATCACTTGTTACAACTTGTAACAATTTGGCCTTATGTTCCCGATTACCCCATAAAAGTGACATGTAGGTATGAACTTTCCGTTCTTCTTTGAGATTTCTCCTTGGACATATTTGGTCACACCATTTTTCTTATCATTCGACTTAAAACACTCACGTTTATAATGAATGGTTTCAAGGTCTCCTTTAATCTTACCAATTTCTAATAACTTTTCAGTACCTTCATTTAACATACTTATTCCCTTTTACGTTCTGACCAGATTTAACTTTGTTTCATTAAGCTCATCTATTGTAGATAACAACTTCTTCTTAAGGTCTTGAACGGTATTCTTCACATAGAGTTTTCTTCCTTTAACTTCTTAATTTTCTTATATGTTGGACCAATTTAGTATACATTAACTTATAAGCTTTGCAAATATTCTCCCTTTTGTAATCCGAATCACTGTTATCACTATCATAATTTGAAATTGAACTTTGAGCTAATCAATATGTGTTTTTTCTTGAAATTTTGAGCTATTTTATCCATGGTTTTATCATCAGTTTCTTCCTTCTTAGTTGTTGTTAAGCATGCAACTGGACTTTTGCTATATAAAATAACCAATGTAGCATTACTCACAAATTCCTCTTAACTACCATATTCACTTTTGGATTCATTCTCACTCCAAGTGCTCTTATAATACTTCACTTTTCTCTTCTTCAAAATGTTAGCACATTCCACTTGCACATGTCCGAAGCCTTGACATTCATGACATTGAATTTTCTTCACTTTTCTTTCACCCTTTTAAGTTTTTGTTAGTTGTTTGAAGTTGTTGTACGATGAACTCCCACAGTTCTGTCTAAACTCGGGTCTATCCTTCTTAACTTTCTTTAACCACCTGCTAAAATTTCTTGTCAATAACTTCATATCCTCATTTTCGTTGGATTCATCTTCTAAGTTGTTCAGGGCTTTACTAATCTTGACTTGCAATGCCAATCCTTTGTTCTTCTCTCATTTATCTCTCAACAAATTCATCTTAAAGTTGGTAAGAATCTCAATTACCTTATCCAAAGACAATTCATTGATATCATGGGCTTCTTCAATGACTACAATTTTCAGTATGAACCTTGGATGTAATGATCTCAATGTCTTTTTAACAAGTTTCAGATTATATTACTTCTTCCCGAGTTGATGTATTTAGTTTGCTATGTCACGCAACCTCTCATGAAGGTCTCCAATAGTTTCACTCTCATCAACTTGAGCTCTTCAAATCTCACAACCAATATATGAAGTTTTGAGGCTATTACAGATTTTGATCCCTCATGTATAGTTCACAAAGTGTCCTACACTTCTTTTGTCGATTCACAGGTTGATATCATAGCAAAGCGACCTTCATCAACTGCACTAAAGATGACATGCAGGGCTTAAGAATTTCTAAGCGCTTTCTCTTTTTCAACCCTTGTCCACTCAGATGTATCTTTAAACACTGCTTCTCTCTTTTCATAAGTCGTCACTGGAGGTGTCCAAACATTTAGAATTAAGTTCCACGCTTTTGTTCCTTGTGCCTGAATAAATACTCTCATCCGTGATTTCCGCGTATGATAATTTGAATCATCTAACAACGGTGGCCTGATGGTTAATGCCCCTTCTCTTATAGCCATAATTGTGAAACACGGATCTACACCAACTTGACGAACCAAGTTCTGATTCGGTGACAATACCAATTGAAAATCTAAAAGGATATGGTTTTGCACAAATTATAAATAGCCACAATCGCTATAAACTTTCTAACAAAAATGAAAACAAAAACAATCAAAAATAGAATAACACCTTGCTTACATCTGCGGAGCCCTCACTCAGCTTAATAATTTTATTGACGACAATAGTCTTATACAAGGCCTTACTGAGCCAACTTACTTAACTCTCGATACTATCCCTTGTTCTCACTACCCGTGAAAGTATTTCACATCCAGTAACACAAACCGACTTATGCTATCATCAACAGAGTATTTTCTCAACAATGTTTAATGTTAATGAAATGAAATAAACAACTCAAGTGATTAAACAAAATTCAATATAAAAAAAACACTTGAGATAAGAAAAACAATTTCCTTAATAATTCTAGCTTCTTCAATGAAATATTGGAAGGTTGTTCATCAATAAATCTACTATAGTCTTTCAATATTATCACCGTAACATCACATACACAGCAACAAACAAATCACCAACAACTGTAAATGTTTCTTCACCGAAATAATGCAAATATCAGGACTGCAACAACCATAATAGCTGTTAGAATTTTACTCAGAAAACCACTACTATCGATCAAGAACAACAGCTACATAGCCTACTGTCATCATTCAAGAGACGAAGAATCCACAACCAAAGAATCATACACAATTAACAACTTTATAGCATACAAAAGTCATGTAACTTTTGGCCAATAGTACAACTCCACTTCAGAAACATATTGGTGGTGCTGTCACCTGCAACCAAATATAAAAGAAATCACTTCCGTTAAAACAAATTAATGTAATAGCGGTAAGCGGATATCGTTCCCACGAGGAATCTTTAACGGTAAAGGTTAACTAGTTTAAACGGGACAAATAATGAAAGTAAAGAGGGGGGATTTGGTCACAACAATATTAGAAATTCAATAGAAAAATCACAAATCAAAAGCAATAATTAAATCTGAAAATTCAATAGGAAAAAAATACCTTAGTTTCGAGCCATCGATGTTATCATGCTATTATGGATCCTCGACACAAAATTGCAATTATTAATAAACATTCATTGGGCGAAATTTCTCTTAAGTGTAATGACTAGAAACATGTCTCCTAGCATTCTTATTAAACAATAACCTAGATACGATCTTAGGTAAAATTGAATAATAGCATTAAGAATCAAGAACCAATGACAAGTGAAAGACATGTACGACATGCAATCAATCAAGTGAATACCTTCTTAGAATTTTCCGACTCTAACGTAGAGAGGTTAATCCTAATTGCTACTTATGGTTACCGAAACTGAATGTCATATTTCGTTAACTTAGCGATTGAATCAATTAATCTCTAGTTGCGCACCTAGAAACTAACGAATTAAATTAAAAAGACAGACTTGAAAATATCCAATGTTCATCAATAATCATAAAAAGTATCCAGAAAACCTCACCATAATAACATGTAACATGGATCATTCAACCAAGATAAGAAAATTTAGCTACTCATACTTGAATTGAAATCAAAAGAAATAGCAAATCCATATGTCTCCATACCTGGTTCTTTAAAGAAAGAAACGAAAATATGAAAGGAAAAAGTGTAGAAACGTAAGACAGCAGCAAGAAAACAACAGAAAAGAAATCCTATTCTAAACCTAACCTAAAACCTACGATAGCCTATTCTAAAACATAAACCTACGATTGCCCCCTCTCTAAACCTAATATGTATCAATATATATGCGGCACTCCTCAAGTCTCCTATTTGATGTGAATCTCCTCATTATCTTCTCTTGATTTGGTTCAGATCAGGTGTACTTCTATTTTCGGTGGGAGACTTCTTGGAAAGAGGGTAAGAGGGTCTTGAAAGATTGTGTTTTAATTGGAATCAAATTCTGAAATTTCTGCAGACTCCAGATTTCATCCTTAGGCGTGCCCACGCCTAATCTCTGAATTTCGGCCAGATTGGGGATTTCGGGTTTCTTTCCTTCTTTTGCATCTTTTTGATCCGTTTTCGTCCTTAGAGTGTTGAAAACCATTTGTAAACAATTATAAAGCAATTCCATCAATTTCGGATAATAATTTCAATACCTTAACAATAATTACGCCCAAAATATATGCAATTTAAATGACTTAACACATATCCCATAAAATCAGCTACACATAAGTCACGTAAATCTCTCCAGAAAAATCAGCAATAGATAAAAATAGTATATTAACCTAATTAGCCTAAAATCCCAGCTGCCAAAACCACACAACCTAGAGAAGAAAAAGTCTTGTGTGAATAAGAAAAACAACAATTGGTGAAGAAGACCTTCGTGTGGACTACTAGACCAATGCAGTAGACAAAACAGACGAAGATGAAGATTGCTAGACGTATACTAGATGCACACTGAAGACTGGACCCATGCTAGATGCACACTGAAGACTAGACCCATGCTAGAAGACACTAGACATATGCTAGAAGATGAGGAAGACTGGACATAGAACATTTAATAGAGATGGAGGACGAAAGACTCTTCTAAAATTAGCTTATCAATTAAATCCCTAAAAAAATCCAACTACGAAATGACCATAACTCCATCAATTTTTCAACCAAAACCAGCACATATTTTTTCCAAAATCACATAAAATTTGGTAAAAACACACCTACAAAAATAGTCAATGATATCTCCAAAAATTGAACTACCTTAAATAGTCATTATCCTCATAATAGTCTATCAAGAAGAGTCTAAAAATCACTAAAACTCTATATCTTATAGTAGTTAAGATATGGTGATTTGATTTCAATGAAATCTTATCATGATTAGTATTTTTATCCCAAATAAACCTCATCTTCAAAGAGTCTCACATAACATAGAATAGTCATCATAACAATCTTCTTTAAATAATCAAAGATGTCCAATTATAAATAATGCCCAAAATATCATAGAACACAACTTAATTTACAGAAAGGGTTTGTTAGATCTTACAAAAAACAACCAATTAATCTTTTCATCTACAAACCCATTAACTTTAAAAACATCTGAGAAATCAACTTTCGAAGAGTTCGAGACTCAGCTCTCTGGATGTCAGGAATCCCACATCGGACAAGTATGAGAGCATTCAACAATTTATAATAGTGTGCAAACCTCCCCCTCTTGAGTTAGCTTTTGGGGGTGAGTTAGGCCTTTCTAACATGGCATCAGAGCAGGTTGCTCTTATATTAGTCGTTAACACCTCGAAATGAGATATTATGTCACGTGTTAGACCCACACGTGAGGGGGGTGTTGAAATATAAAGAGTAGGAGTTTGTCCCATATTGGAGAAAGAGAGGAAAGAAGACTAACGTATAAGTCTAGTGGGCTACTCTACCTATTACCAATTTATTTTAGGATGGAACCTCACTTAGACTTGTATGTAGTCTAACTTTTCACAGAGATTAGAGCAAACGAGAGCAATTCAGCTAATGGCAGAGGAGGCTGTCCTACACTACCTCCAAAACCATAATGAAATCTCTGATTTTGGGAACTTTGTCGTTGAGCATGGAATCGATCATAACAAGATTGTTAACGTCACCAAAGCCTCCATGGTTTCCATTATGTTGAGGCCCAGGATATAAAGAAAGAGACTTGGGTGCTCACTGACGAGGGCAAGTGATATGCTGCCGAAGGATCACTTGAAGTTCAGCTATTCTTGGTCGTGCCACCAGAGGGTAGCATCTTAAAAGATGAATTATAGAAAAGAAAAACTTGATCTAGCAGTTTTCAAAATAAGGTGCTCGCAAGCTGGAAAGAATAAATGGGTGGAAATGGGAAAGCAACTATTTAGGAAGGTTCAACATGTTGAAGACAAAATGAAGGATTTGCTTTTACAGATACAAAATGGCTAGGGAGTTAAAAAGGATGATATCAATCCTCTTAAGGTAAGAAAGCTTATTGCCTTATAGACATAGAAGGGCTACTCTGTGAAAAAAGGTCCAAATTATACTCCTAAAAGGAAGAAAGCAGCAATTGAATTGACTCGAGAAATCTCCAAAGGGGTGATTGGAAGGATTTGGAGTTCAAAGAATATAACTTTAGTGCCAAAGGTGCACCAACTAAATGTGGCCATCTTCACCCACTCAACAAGGTGAAAGAACGATTGAAGAACATATTTCGTATGATGAACTTTGAAGAAATGCCTACAAATATGTTCGCTGAGAGCAGCTTCTGGAACTTTGATGCACTATTTTAGCCACAGCAACATCTTGGCCGTGATTCATATAATACTTTCTTCCTCAAAGTTCCTTCAATAACAAAGCAATTGCCTGAAGATTATGTTGAGAGGGTGAAGCGTGTTCATGAGTCTGGTGGTTATGGCTCGAGGGGATATTGTTATGAATGGAAACAGGATGAAGCAAACAAAAATCTTTTGCGAACTCACACAACTGCAGTTTTTTCTCGAATGCTTTATGCATTAGCATAGCATGCGAAAGAGCAAACTTTTACCCCAAAAAGATACTTCTCTAATACCATGTTAGAATTTACAATGGGCCTATAGGCTCACATGAGAAAGAAAGTTAGACCACATACAAGTCTAAGTGAGGTTCCATCCTAAAACCAATTGGTAATAGGTAGAGTAGCCCACTAGACTTATATGTTAGTCTTCTTTCCTCTCTTTCTCCAATGTGGGACAAACTTCCACTCCTTATATTTTAACACTCTTTTCTTCTTCTACTTTGCTTAGTGTCCAATTCCCATGTTGCAAACATTTCTTAGATCTGTTTTGACAGTTTCCTTCTCAAACCCTGAGGATCCAACCGAGCAATTTTGGGATAAAAATCAACAGCGTTTGGTGTAACAAACAACTCTATAATCTTCCATACAAGATCCTTCAATCTGTTAGTTTTAGGACTTTGTCCCACATTGAAAATAAATGAGGGAGGGGGGTGACTCAACAACTATAAATAGACCCCCTCCCCCTTCCATTGATATCATCCCAAGCAAAAGAAAAATATTAGAGTGTAAAACTTTTAGTTCTCCTCATTTGGTGAGTAAGAGAAACACTAAGAGTAATAAGTTTTTTTGTGAATAATTTTGGGGTGTATTAGGGTAAGGGTTTAAGAGAGAGTGTTTACTATAGTTTTGAGTGTTGAGTATAAACACTTGTAAGTGTTTGTTTTTGTCCCCAATAAAGAGGGTGTATAGTAGCCTCGGAGACATAGGCACAATTTGGTCGAACTCCGTTATCAAATTTTGTGTTGTGTGTTTGTTTACTAGTATTCTAGTTGTGTGGAAATAGTCTAATTTTCCTATAATTGGTATCAGAGCCTTAAAGAAGTGAGTATGCTTTATGGTTGCCACAGAAGTGGATCCTTTACATCAAAAAACTTACCTCAGGTGTTTTTTGTTGGCTACTGAGTGGTGTTATTAAGGAGGTTCTGTCTAGGGAGACTGGATAGTTAGTGGGAGCAATTGTGACCCCTCCAAATTTTTCTGAGAGCTTTAGCTAAAGTTTTGTCTAAGAAAAATTGGAACTTAAGTGGGACCTGTTGTATCTCCTCACCCAACCTTTCCTGGGAATCGACTTTGATAACTGTGAACCACAGTTTAATAGTCAGAGGAAACTAGAAACCAGTGGGAGTGATGGCACCAGATGACATGCTCAACAAAATCGATAAGTTCGATGGCACAGATTTCGAATACTAGAAGATGCATATAGAGGATTATTTGTATCAGAAGAACCAGTTTCTACTGCTCTTTAGAAAGAGCCCAGAAAACATGTCAGATGAAGACTAGTTATTCTTGATAGGCAGGCCCTTGGAGCAATTCAAATGACCTTATCCTAGAATATAACCTTTAATGTGTTAAAGACAAAAATCACAAAAGGCCTTATGGAGGAAATGACGGAGTATTATGAAAAACCATCGGCAATAAACAAAGTACATTTGATGCGGCGTTTGTTTAACTTGAAGATGGCAGAAGGCATCTCTGTAGATTATCATATCAATGAACTCAACAAAGCCTTGAACTAGTTGAGTACAGTGAATATTGATCTTAATGATGAAATACAAGCCTTAATACTTTTGTCATCCCTCCCAGAGAGTTGGAGTGCTACAGTCATATCAGTGAGTAACTTAATAGGAACGAACAGGTTAAAATTCAAGGATGTTAGTGGCCTGATTATTAATGAAGAAATTCGAAGAAAAGAAATAGGTGAAGCCTCATCCTCCTCCGCCCTTGCCACATAATCAAAAGGAAGAAGCAGAGGATGTGGGAAATCGAGATACCATGATAGATCAAAGGACAGGAGGTCCAAGTCACAAAATCTCATTACTTCCCAAAACTAAAAAAATATCGAGTGTTGGAATTGTGGAAAGAGTGGGCACTACAAAAATCAATGCAAGATTGGTTCGAAGAAGCAAGAGTCGAACAACCAGGAGGCAAATATAGCTCCCACCTTAGGTGGAGATGATGCCTTGATATGTGCCTTAGAAAACAAGCAAGAGCCATAAATACTGGACTCCGGACCATCATTCCATGCAACTTTGGAGAAAGGTCTTCTCGAGAAGTATGTGCCTAAAAATCTCGACATTGTGTATCTTGGTAATGATCAACCCTGCAAGATTGTCACTAAAGGTGTAGTAAAGCTCAAGCTGAATGGAGCAATCTGGAGGCTGAAGGATATTAGACATATCCTTAATCTGAGAAAGAACTTAATCTTAGTGAGACAATTGGCAAATGAAGACTACATCACAACCTTCCGTAGTGATGAATGGAAGGTGTCAAAGGGAGCAATGATGGTAGCATAGGGAAAGAAGAATGGTACTCTCTACCTAACAGCTAGAGCATGCTGTTCAATTGTGGAGATTCAAACTTGTGGCGTCAGGGACTTGGCCACATGAGTGAAAAAGGAATGAAGTTAATGCATTCCTATGGAAAACTATCAAGTCTATAGTCAGTAGAACTTGATACATGTGAAGACTGCATTCTTAGAAAGCAGAAGAGAGTCAACTTTCAAATAGGTGGTAGAATGTCAAAGAAGGAGAAACTTGAGCTCGTGCATTCTGATGTTTGGGGGGCCAACAACTACCCTATCCATTGGTGGAAAGCATTACTTCGTGACATTCATTGATGATCATTCCTATAAGGTGTGGGTTTACTTTCTAAGACACAAGTCGGAAGTATTTGATGCTTTTAAAACATGGAAGGCTATGGTTGAAAATGAAATGGGTCTTAAGATAAAGAAGCTCAGAACTGACAATGGTGGAAAATATGAGGACACTAGATTCAAAAAGTTATGTTACGAGTATGGAATCAAAATGGAGAGAACCGTGCCAGGAACGCCATAATATAATGATATAGCAAAGTGCATGAATCGAACCTTAACTAAAAAAGCTAAAAGTATGCAGATGTAATCAGGTTTACCAAAGCAGCTCTAGGCAGAAGCAGTCAACACAACAGCTTATCTCATCAACCGAGGTCCATCAGTTCCATTGGAGTACAAGATACCAGAGGAGGTTTGGAGTAGGAAAGATGTGAAACTTTCACACCTCAAGGCATTTGGCTGTACAACATATGTGCACATCAGTGATCAAGACAGAAATAAACTTGATCCAAAATCCAAGAAATGCACATTTATTGGCTATGGCGAGGATTAGTTTGGATATCGCATTTGGGATGATGAAAACAAGAAGATCATTCGGAGTAGAGATGTGGTCTTTAATAAAAAGCTGATGTATAAAGACCGACATGCATCAGAGAAAGTCCTTCAGAGAGACCCTGTATTTATTGATATCGGCAATATCCCAAATTCTCCAGTGAGGCAAATGGAATTAAATCCTCAATTAGCCTAAATCACCACATCCCACCTTTCCTGTTCTTGAGTTGAGAAGGTCTTCTCAACCTCATGTGCCAAACAGGAGACATTCAGATTATCTATTGTTAACTGGTGGAGGCGAGCCTGAGTCTTATAAAGAGGCATGTCAAATAGAAGATGCCAGCAAGTGGGAGCTAGCAATGAAAGATGAGATTAGGTCTTTAATCTCAATTCAGACTTGGGAACTAACAAAGTTACCCAAAAGAAAGAAGGCTCTCCACAACAAATGGGTATATTGGGTTAAAGAGGAGTTTGATGGCTCCAAAAGATACAAAACTCGGTTAGTAGTCAAAGGGTTCTAGCAGAAGGAAGGAATAGACTATATCGAAAATTTCTCCCCTATGGTGAAGCTTAATACCATCAGAACGGTGTTAAGTATTGTCGCAAGTCAAGATCTCCATCTTGAGCAGCTTGATGTGAAGACAACATTTCTTCATGGAGACTTGGATGAGGAGATATTTATACACCAACCAGAGGGTTTCCTGGAGAAAGAAAAGGAGCATCTAGTGTGAAAGTTGAAGAAAAGCTTGTACGGTCTGAAACAAGCCCCAAGGCAGTGGTACAAAAAATTTGATAACTTTATGCATAGGGAAGGCTTCCAGAAGTGCAATGCCGACCATTATTGTTATATCAAGAGATATCAATCCAGTTACATCATTTTGCTACTTTATGTCGATGACATATTAGTAGTAGGTCCCAATATAGATGATATCAGAAACTTGAAGCAACAATTGTCAAAAGAATTTGACATGAAAGATCTGGGTCTAGCTAAAAAGATTCTTGAGATGCAAATCACCAGAAATAGGCAAAGAGAGGAATTGCAATTTTCTTAAGCAGAATACATTAATCGTGTTTTGTAACGGTTTAACATGGTGAATGCTAAACCAATCAACACACCCCTTGCTAACCATTTTCTCCTATCCCAAAATCAGTCACCTCAGACAGATGAAGAGCGAGACTTGATGGTGAAGATTCCTTATGCCTCTACGATTAGGAGCTTGATGTATGTCATGGTACGTATAAGGCCAGACATAGGCCATGCAGTGGGAGCAGTTAGCAGATTCATGGCAAATCTAGGAAAAGTCCACTGGGAAGCAGTAAAGTGGATTCTAAGATATCTTCGAGGCACTACCAAGAAATGTCTGTACTTTGACAAAGGTGAAATAAAAGTACAAGGTTATGTTGACTCATATTATGCAGGCGAAATTGATAGAAAAAGGAGCACCACCGGTTACATTTTTCATTGTAGGTACAACAGTTGTGAGTTGGATATCGCAGATTCAGAAGATTGTTGCATTATCCACTATAGAAGCTGAGTATATGGCAATAACCGAAGTTAGCAAAGAGATAATTTGGCTTCAGAATTTGCTATCAAAGTTGGGTTTCGTGCAGGAGAAGAATGTACTATATAGTGACAATTAGAGTGCAATTCATCTGGCCAATAATCCAGCATTTTACTCTAGAACTAAGCATATCGGTGTTCATTATCATTTCATCAGGTCTTTGTTAGAAGATAAAGTGTTAACACTTGAGAAGATCCTTGGAAGCAAGAACTCTGCAGACATGCTAACTAAGGTGGTGAAAATCGCGAAACCGAAGTTATGCACAACTTTAGTTGGTCTGCAAGAGTGACAAGATCTAAATGAGCTATTGCATCAACCAGATGTGAAGACATATTGAAATCAGTTTTCAAGTAGGAGATTGTTAGTTTTGGGACTTTGTCCCACTTTGAAAATAAGTGAGGGAGGGGGTGGCTCAACAACTATAAATAGACCCCCTCCCCCTTCCATTCATATCATCCCAAGCAAAAGAAAAATATTAGAGTGTAAAACTCTTAGTTCTCCTTATTTGGTGAGAAAGAGAAACACTAAGAGTAGTAAGTTTTTTTTGAGTAATTTTGGGGTGTATTGGGGCAAGGGTTTCAGAGAGAGTGTAAACACTAGAGTTTTGAGTATTGAGTATAAACACTTGTAAGTGTTTTTTCTCCCAAATAAAAAAGGTGTACAGTAGTCCAGAGACGTAGACACAATTTAACCAAACTCCATTATCAAATTTTGTATTGTGTGTTTGGTCATTGATATTCTAATTGTGTGGAAATAGTCTAATTTTCCTACACAATCTTCTGGCTACATCCTCGTCTCTATAACTATTAACGTCCCCTCGAGAGCATAAGATTACCTAGTATGTTAAAAACGGTAACAAACACCGTCTCTGCAATACTAACAACAGCCCCTTCTCTATTTCTCTGGAACCCCATCAGCGCACCACCTTTCTTCTCTTGTAACATGACCTGTGACTCGACAGCTTTCGCAGTGAACAATTCAGTCCTGCAAAGGGCTCTTAAGGACTTGCATTGTTCTGAGCCAACGTTCCAAATAATGGACACATGATCAATAGCATTAGATTCGCAAGGATTTGCTTTTGGTATCTTCCTACCAGAAAGCACACGATTATGGGTTTTGAGAATTTCAGTTGCAGCCATTGGAGAAGACGTAACAATAAGTTGTGTGCCTAGTCTTAGTGAAATCAAGGGCCATGAACTTTAGCGATGTTTGTCAATGAAACGTGAAGCTTTTGCCCCAACTGAAGAATGTTACCTACAACAGGCCATGGTTTGGGACCTGGTGCAAGTTGCTGTCTCTTGGAAGATGGTGACACGTAGATAACAAGTAGAGAAAGAAGAAGAAGAAGAAGAACTGGTGTCAAGAGATTGAGAAAAACAGTATAATGTACTTGATCCATATCCAATTCGGTGACTGTGGAATGAGAGAATAATCAAACTCATGTCCTTATAAAGAGCTCATGTGGGTACCTTTGTGCTCGGTGGAAGATGGATCTTACGTAAATAATTCAATAAATTTCAGTTTTTGATAAAGTTGATGGTAAGAAATATTAAAAACCTAAAAAAGATTTATAAAACTTCTTTAGAAAAAATTACCAAATCTTTTTGATAAAGTTGCATATATCATAACTTGTTTTAGTAACGAGAGAATTCGTATTAGTTATTTTTAAATGTATATTAAATAAAATTTAAATGAATTTGTTAATAAATAAATGTATTTCTAATATTCTTGCCGATCAACTTGAAAACTTTAAAAAGAATCGAAGTGATGAGTTTACATGTCTTCAATATTTTCGCCTATAAGTTAAAAACTTTAAAGAAAATTTCAGAAAATTTGTTTTATTTCTATGAGTAATTTATAAATTATGTGCTTCAAACAATTTGTTTAACAAAATTTTAAATAATAAATTTAAATGAAGAATTATTAATAAACTGATCAACTGAAGCCCCTCTAAGACGCAGGGTCTAGGGATATAGATTCAAGTTATTAGTGTTAAAAGTTTAGCAACAATAATTTTTAATATAAAAGCAAAATTTAATAAAAATAATAACAAATTATTATTATTTAATGACTCTGTTTATAGATGACCATAATCCATGGTCACAAACCATTTGCCAGTAAATAAGATCGACTACACGACATTGCATTGTTACGGGTAGCATGTTGTACCGACTAGTATCAGCTAGAAAATAGGACGATATTGTGGTATTTGGGGCCTGAGATCCTCTGTTCCCATTTTTGTGTATCTATCCTGTCTCATTAAATTCAAGCCATCCATCAACACAAATGGATGGCTTGGATCTAATGAGACAAGGTAGGTACATAAAAATAGGGACAGAGGATCTGTGCTCGGTATTTGGTACTGCTAGATATCAGACTAAATTATAAATTAATAAAAAAATTGAAGTGCTTAATTGAAAGCACCCGTCGCATGTCTCACTAGTCAGTCCGCTCCCACATTAACACCCAAACCCAGACGGCCAGACCCAGTCGCACCCGTGCCCAGACTACCACATCTAGTAGCAATGCCACACCCATAGCTAACCCACATCTGCACACTTGCTGACCGCACCACTGGTCCATTATACCACAATCCACAACTCCACAAACTCTAGTCATCCCAATCCACGCACACTTATGAAGACTCACTAACCTGACCTGCACCAATCCAACGATTTAGATCAGTAAAGGTTGCAAAAAAATTGCAACAAATTTTATGGAATAGTGGATTATAGAATTATGGAAATTGATATTGCGATGATCACCTCATTGTTGATTTGAATTTTGAATTGTGTAGTTGTGTTATACAAAATATGGATATAGATAAATGACTATTGAATTGTGAATTTATTATGAATTGTATATTTGTGTCTCGTGACTTTATGTTGTGTAGCAACTTTATATGTTGAATCATTAGTTGTTGGTGAATTATGTTGGATTAAATTGAATTGTGTATGTTAACTCTTGACTATGGAGTTAATTTGAGCAAAAAACTAAGAATATTGATTAAATTAGTGAACGAAAGTTCGTTAAATTAAAGTTTAGGAATAAGAATTGTTAGTTTTTGACTTATTGGTGAATTGTGTTAGATGAAATTGAATTGTGTAATGCATGTTGACTCTTGATTGTGGAGTTAACTTAAGTAAGAAACTAAGAATATTGGTTAAAATTAGTGAATAAAAGATTGTTAAATTAAAGTTGGGAATTAAAATTTTAGTGACACTGTTGATTAAAATTAGTTAAGAAAACAAAATACTTAAGCATTACAAATTGAATTGTATAAGTAAACAAAATGCATTAGTTTATATAAGTAAATAAAATGTATTAATTTATAGTTGAATTATGTGATTACATAACATAGTTTATAAACTTAAAGTTGAAGTTGAATAGGTTATTGTTGTAAGTATATGTCTTTAGTTTATGGCTGAATGATGTAATCATAGAATGAGTTACATAAGATGTATGTGCTTTTGTGTCAGTTTTGACTTTTGATTTAAACAATACATATTTTGTGATAGTAATTAATAATAAGATTATGTGTTCTTTATTTTGATATGAAGTTATTAAGTTAATTTTGATATATGTCTTCATTTATTTTTCTAGATAAATGGAAGGAAATTCAAGCACTTATGATAATTCAACCATTTTAGGAAGATTTAATGATCCAGCTTGAGCTTATATTGGATTGTTTCCCAAAATAAAGAACTATACCATTTATTTGTTTTGTAACAAGCACTTGAAACGTAGAGGAATTATTAGATTAAAGAAGCATTTAGCAGGGGCCAAAAGTGATGTGGAGCCTTGTGAAAAAATGAGTTATGATGTGAAATAAAAAATGAAGACTTTGTTTGAAAAGTATCAAGCTGAGAGAGATAGAAGACAAAGATTGAATTATGAAATTGGTAGTGGAAGTTATTTTGTTGGTGCTCAGGGTGATAGTTAGAATGTTAAAGATGGTAGTATTCTTAACCAACAAGAAAAGAATGTTGCATATGATGTTAAGAAAAGAAGAAGATGTGTTTATTTTTTTTACACCACGAATAACTCTTGGATCTCAGCTTTCAATCTGTAGTGTCTTACAATAAAGAGAAGCGACTCATAAAATGGATATGGCAATGGCTAGACGGTGATATGATTCAAGTATAGCATTTAATGTCTCTCGGTCTTATTATTATCAACATATGGTTAATGTCATTGCCTCTTACGATCCAAGATACTAAGCTCCTTCAATTGATGACTACAAAGGTAAACTTTTGAGTAGTTTTTTTATGAAATAAAAAGTTATTTTGATGAAAGAAGAATGACTTGGTCGTGTCCAATCATATGTGATGGTTGGACAAATAGAAAGCATGAGCATATTAATAAATTTTTAGTTTATTTTGCAAAAGGAACAATGTTTCTAAAGTTTATTGATGCATCCGGCCTTGTTAGGAATTCTTATACTCAATTTGACATATTTGATGAAGTTGTGAATGAAATTGGTCCAAAAATATTATTTAGTCCATTACTAACAATGATTCCACTTATAAAGCAGCTAGTAGAAGATTGTAAAGCAAGTATAATTCTTTTTATTGGATTCCTTATGTTGCACATTATATTGACTTACTGTTGAAAAATATAAGGGATGCTAGCTATTTTCCTATTATTGATGAGACTGTGCAGAAAGCAAAAAAGATGACCAAGTTCATCTACAATAGTGTATGAGTCTTAATATTAATGAGAAAAGATTTTAAAGATGCTAGGAATTTGTCTTTTAGTTATTATAAGGTGTGTAACTAATTTTTTATCACTTTAGTGTTTTATTATGGTGAACAAAGAGTAGTGACAAATGTTTACAAATGATAAGTTAGTTGCATCTCAGCATACTACGTCTAAAGCTAGATTAGAGGTTTTTAGAATCATACTTGAAGATAATTAATTTTGGTCACAAGGTCAATTTGTCATCCGAATTTGTGAGCCTTTGATGAGGGTACTTAGTCTGACTAATAGTGATGACAAGGTAACAATGAGTTATTTTTATGATGTCATAGAGACGGTGAAGGAAGCAATCAAGGCTAATATGAAAAATAGGTCATTTTTGTATACACCTTATCTTACAATCATCAATTAGAGATGCAAAATATAAATTTACTCTCCGTTGCTTGTAGCTGAGACATTTTTCAATTCTAATGTCTATTTTAGACCAAGCTTTACAAAGAAAGTTGAAGTTAATAAGGAAATGCTATTAATTATTACGATAATTGTTGCCCATAAGATAATGCAAGATCTCTTAAACTCACAAATTAAGATTTATAAGGATGTATCTAGTGATTTAAAGATGTCAATTACTATTCATCAAAGAGACAAACTTAATCCAAGTATATTTCTTTTTCACTTTTGTTACTTGTTGAAAATTAATCATCACTTTATTTTGTTTATAATGCTACTTTTGTTCTCTTACGGTTTACAATTGCTTAGTGGGACTAATTCAAAACTGGTGTTCTAGAATTGAAAAGGTTTGTAACTCGAATTCAAAGTTAATATATGAGTTCTATAAGGTGTGAAAAAAATTGGAACACATTTGAATTCATCCATTCCAAGAAAATGAATACATTGGAGCACAAAAGATTGCATGATGTGATCTTTGTTCGATATAATTTAAAGCTTCTGAAAAAGTATGTTATTATCATTATTAAGTTGGATATAATTTCTTATAACTTCTAAACAATTTAATGTACTTGTTTACTAGGACTTTTAATAGAACAAGTAGTTCTATAGATCTAACTTACCTTAATCATATTAATCTTTTGGTAGATTGGATTTTTGAGGAACTGAGTTTGATAGATGAGAGTGACTTGAAAGATAATCTTTGATGAAAAAGTATTGACATGTCATTTGGTACAATGAATTTAAATGATGGTGATGATGAGGCTCTTCTTAATAATGATAATTTTTTACCAAATGAGAATTGATGTCAATGGGATTTGAGTGTGTATTCAATTGAATAAAGTTTCAGGTTTTTGTTTCTCTTCTTGTTTTAATTTCACTTATATGTGATGTATATGTTAAATTTTATACATGCAATATAAGTGTAAATATAATTGTAAATTATAATGGTTAGAGAGTCATGAATATTTATTATTTATTATTTGATATTTTGATGTAATTAATATTTATTATAAGATAAGTTTTTAACATTTTAAGTCCTTTGTATTGTCATTAATTTTATATTTGTATGATGATTAAATAATTTTTTATATTAATTGCAATTATTATTTATATGTAAAACATGACAGTAATATTAATAAAAATAAATAGATTGTCGTTATTTTAAACAAGGTTGATGTAAAATTATATATTATATAGTACAATATACTAAGAGATTATTTTACAATTTAAAAAAATTCAGTAACTATTTATAAATTTAAAAAATTACTCAAAATGGTATTTAATATTGACTGATACTAATATAGTATCATACTAGACCCAAATCCGATATTGGTGTTAGTATGATATTTATAACATTGGTTACAATAGTTAGTTTTAATCTTATGCATTTCCTTCAGACTTCCCTAATGATTCATTTGCGATGAAAATATTAAATCTCATGTTTGGATGGATTACATTGGCCGCAGTTATTTAATAAAAATTATCATAAGTTGCTTGAAACTTGAGCAGTAATGACGTGCATTATCGAACTTATGTCGATTAAGAAACTGATGCAAACAATAACGGAGTTAATTCGAAAATGCAGTATGATTATGAATATGATTTTATTGTGACGATTATGAATCACATGATCAAAATCCACAACATACCATAACGTAAACCCATGTTCCCTTCCCCGGTCTGAGAATTGCAATAAGTTGTTGAACTTAATGAGCTCATGCCCATGTAAGTCCATCACATCAAACTTTACATAGAGTTGATATTTTGGTATTAATTTAATTTATTTGAGATAGATAAATTTAAATTTGAGTTTAAATCAATGTTCTGAATACCGTACCGGCCTCGGTACCGGATCGGGCTTTGGAACGGAACTGTTTCGGTACCGGTCGGTACCGGGTACCGTTTCAGGATATTTTTTAAATTTATAAAATAGTCCCTAAATTTTTTCAAAATTGCAAAATAGTCCATATTGATATATTATACAGTTGTACTGTATACTTTACTAGTTTACTGTTTACA
>JAOTAX010000007.1:28138460-28149733 GCA_025629825.1 Erythroxylum guanchezii
AAGCCATAAAGACTAATTTTAATGACAAAAACTCATCCAAATGGTATGAAAATATATATGAACATGTGAGTTTGTCAAGTTGTTTTCGAAATTTTCCGATTTTTCCTCTTTTCGGCCTTCAGTTACTTCCTTCTCAGTTACTGTTAAGCAAGTAACTGGACTTTTGGTATGTAGGGTAACCAACGCAGCACCATTTGCAATGTTTTCTTTGCTACCATATTCAGTCTCGGAATCATTCTCACTCCAGATGCTTGTGAAAGACTTTCCTTTTCTCTTCTTCAATGTATTAGCACATTCGGATTGAATATGTCTGAAACCTTGACATTCATGACATTTAATTCTCCTTGCCTTCCTTTCACTCTTTCTTGTAGCCATGTTTACGAAACTAGGATAAATACCAACTTGCTACCAAGTTCTGAATCAATGACCTTGCTTTGATACCAATTGAAAAACCCAAAGGGGTAGTCGTTTCGCAAACTTTCTGATTCATTTCTAGCAAACAAAAAAATCAGAAAAAGTAAGAGAACCTAAAATAAATCAACATCAAAATTTGTTAATGCAGTTCAGCACTCCTTGCCTATGTCTACGGGGCCCTCACCCAGCTTAATAACTTTCACCGAAGTACAATAGATTTACCCAAGGCTTTACTGAGCCGACACTACTGAGCCCTTGACACTATCTCTCAACCTCACTTTCCGTGAAAGAATTTCACACTCAATAGTACGACCGTCTCGTACTAACCTCAACAAAAGATTTTCTTAACACTCTTTTTAATTAAAATACAATAAAAATAATTCAAGTACTTAATCAACTAAGAATTAAACGATAATATACTTGAGATAAAAGAAAAGAACAATTTTCCATAAAGTTCAGCTGCACTGAAATAAATCTGGAAGTCGTCGCAACAACAATGAGCTGATTCACGCAGAACTCATAATCAAGTCACAACAATGAGCTGATTCACAGCTGCAAAAATAGCCAATCAACAACAACACATCAAAGAAAACGCAGCGCAAAACTATTCAGACCAGGTAACATGATCCACAGAAATTCCAGCACAAAGATAACCAGCTGTTTCTCACAATTCCCAAAGGAAAATTACAGCTGCACTCACAAACCCGTTAACCACCCACAATCATGAAAAGTGCAGCATACATACTCAGCTTGGATTGCGAAAAAAAAAAACCCAATAGAGAATCACGCACCATAAGTTACGTTATCCACACAAGAATTAAGAGAACCCCATATGTCTTTTACGCACAATCAAAAAGGCAAGTCCTGATTCAACAAACAATTAAACCACCACCGTATATATCCAACCAAAAAGAATAAGTGCATCTTCAGCTATATGTACGAGAGATGCTCAATTAACGCCCATATCAAGATAACTAGCAAGGGACGTAGAAAGGTAGATGTCTTTTAGGCTTGCCCAAGACACTAATAAGCTCAAGTTCCAATCTTTTCGGTCCTGCAAAGTCCACCAAACAATTCTCCAAATACCAATCCAAAAAATATGACATTAGATGCTAAAAATTCCTCCTTTACCAACATGATATATCACACCTTCACTCAAGATAGACTTCAAACCAAGATAAGCTCAAGATAAACTTCAAATCAAGATAGGATTCTTTTTCAACTAAAAAATTATCTCCAATAACTTTTGAATCCAAGTCATTATCCAATTAATATTTTATATGTCCAATTTGTAAAGGATAAGGCTCACTCCACAAACAATATTTCAAGCCCACAAGATTCAGGCCCATCTGCTAAAGACTAACCGATTATTCTAGAAGCCACACCATATCTGTATATTCCTTTATCTGTAACCGTAAAGATTGTACAGCTGTAATCTTGTTAGAACAAGTGTATATATTCACTCACCTTCGGTGTACAGATGTAAAGGAAATAAGAAAATTTTATTCTTTACACATTTTTCTATTCTTACATGGTATCAGAGATTTCTTAAGACCAACGTCAATGGCTGCTTCTCCTTCTTCTTCTTCTACTGCTACTGCTGATTCATCATCTGATCAGCTTCTTAATTTTCCTTCTCTTGCTAAGTCTCTGAATTTCACCATTACTAAGCTTACCCAATTAAATTACATTAATTGGAGAGCCCAGGTTCTTGCTGCAATTCGCGCCCTGGAGCTAGAGAAATTCATCTCTCCTTCCTCTGTTATTCCTGCTGCCTTTACACATTCTGATGACAACTCCTCTCAGCCTAACCTTGAATATCGCCTATGGCGTAGATCTGATCAGCTTCTTCTCTGTTGGCTATTATCAACTATTGATGATGACATTGTCAGCCTTATCACCCAATCTCAATCCTCTGTTGAAGTTTGGCTTACCCTTGAGAAGCTTTTTGCTCAAACAAGCATGGTTAAAGTCCTGCAGTTAAAACAACAGCTATCCTCTATCAAGAAGGGATCTGACACTATTAGCACCTATATGCAAAAAATAAAAATTAATGGTGACTCACTTCTTTTGGCTGGTCATCCAGTCTCTGATTCTGAACTAATCCTCAGTGCCCTTTCTGGCTTAGGACATGATTATGATCCTATTGTCTGTTTATTATCAAATACTATGGCATTTTCTTCATTTCAGGATGTGCAAAGCTCTCTTCTCATGCATGAAACCCGGTTAGAACAACTGAATGTTGTCTCTCAGCTGTCAACACCATCTGCAAATCTTGCTAGTCACACTCCTTCATCTGCCTTTTCTAGTGGCAGACATTTTGGCCGTGGCAGAGGAGCAAGAGGAAGGGGAGGTAGAAATAGCTCTCGGATTTTCTGTCAACTGTGTCAAAAGCCAAACCATTCAGCTCTGCAGTGTCACAAAAGATTTAATCAGAACTGGCAAGGTCTTCCACAGCTTCAGCAGCCTTGGAGATCAAGTGGTCATAAGTTCAAATCTTACCACCCACCTTTTATTCAGCACAAGGTATAGTAAGCCTGTGCAAGTTTCAAGCCCAAAGGGCTTTCCCTTGAAGGGGTGTGTTAGTGAATATATAAAATCAATTAAGTTGGCCTCACACAACAGCTTAAGCTATTGTGGTGAAACGGTTACTTAACATGGTATCAGAGCCTTTGTGACCAAGTGGTCATGAGTTCAAATCTTACCACCCACCTATTATTCAGCACAAGGTATAGTAAGCCTGTGCAAGTTTCAAGCCCAAAGGGCTTTCACTTGAAGGGATGTGTTAGCGAATATATAAAATCAATTAAGTTGGCCTCACACAACGGCTTAAGCTATTATGATGAAACGGTCACTTAACACAATTAATAAATAATGCTAAAACTAATTATTTAGATATATAATATATATCCTAACAAAACATAGAGAAAGTAAGTAGTGTTGTATTCTCATCCTTTTATTATTATTTGGATTGGTTTGAGTGTTTGTTGACCGTTATATCAACTTTATCATATTGATCATTGTTTATAAAATATCTCATATTTGTTATAAAATTTATCAAACTTTACAGTCAATTTCAACTTCATTAAATTATGTCTACTTTTTTTCAACTTGTCTTTTACAGGAGAGATATTAAATTCTCAGATATGTTGATAATGAACTTACTTTCATCTTTCTAAAATGTCCAATTTAAACTATAAGTCAAATTGTTAAAACAATTTTAATTGCCTCTAACATTTTATTATTTACAAACAATTTCTTAAATATTCAATTTTATTTTTCTTAGATTCAACTAATCAAGTAGAACTCATGTTACACATTTCAGTTCCGTAAACATATCGACTGACACAAACTCTGACACATTTGCATTGTAAAACATGTCCTCCGACGAAAATCTTTCGGTTGCATCAACATATTATATTTTATCTTATGTCTTTATCACGTCTTTTCAAAAAGGAAATTTATAAATCTTGCATATCTCATGCGGCATTATTTTAGTAAGGAGACAATTCGTATTAATTATTTTTTAAAATAAAAATTTTAAGTAATCGGTATCGGACCATACGAGCAATCTATTACTTTCAAAGATTTGCATATTGAAATGTGTATTATGTAAAACAAGAAAGTTTTTATTTTTAATAATTAAATATATATTATTAAATATATTAATTATTAATAAGAATTATGAATAATTTAATTTAATATTATATAGTTAATTAATTAAAAATAATTATTAATAAAAATTTACTAATAATATAACTTTACTTGATAATTTTATTTAATTTATGTAATTGAATTAAATAAATTTATTTTAATAATTATTAGAAATGTAATTAATTTAAAATATCTTCAAAATATATAAACTTCAAATAAATTTTGATTTAATAATTAAAATATTTTTATAATAAATATTAATTTATGAAGTAATTTTAATTTTTAAATTATTTATTTTAATATATTAAAATAATTTTTATAAGTTTGTTAATAAATATTATATAAGATATTAAAATATATTTATTTAATTAAAATAATTGATCTTTAAGTTTAATTTAATATATGATAATCATTAATAATAAAAGTAAAATCACATTAACGTTAACGTTAACCAAACATTTTTGTTTTTATTTGAAACTACAAAATAGAACCAAACATTGATAAAGTACTCTATTAATGCAATTGAATGACACATTAAAACTGATTCTAGTTGCATACTTTGTAAAACATTTATGGATTGATGTTTGTAGACATACTTGTATCCATGATTTCTTGTTCTTTCCATAAAGCTTTTTATTCCCTTTCTACTTTCTTTCTTTAATGTTTCTTCAATGGTTAAGATAATAATTCAGTATCTCATTCATAAGTTTTTCTAAAACTTATATATGAATTTTCCCAATCATCATGTTGCTTCACAAACCATTATGTTGGTTCACGAACCATCATGACGGTTCACCAACCATTATGATAATTTAGCTTTGACCCATTTGAGTTTCATTATTTAATACCCAATAATTATTATCTTGAGTGCTTTTTATGGGACTCAAATTTATAAGTCACATGGGACATTAAATAATCTAACAATCTCCCACTTGACTCATGTTACGACTTGGTAATCCAACAATAAAACTTTAAGTGCACACAATACATAGAATCGATCAAATCATCCTTAATTGAATTAAGCTGATGGGATCATGGCAGCCACAAGTTATATAACATTGTTCATTTCATATATTACAGAATCAACTCAACCCAACAAACTTTAAGTGGGTAATTCGGTAATTGTTATCTCACAAATAATAATTATTGTATACAACATAATATGGATAGCCAGTAAGTGAGCAAAAACATATGACTGTAATTGAATCCACAAGTATCATAACAATTCGAGCAAGACAATGATATGTATATATACATGTCAGAATACTTTGCTAACAAGGACTTATCAATAAGGCCTATCCGTTCAACATGACTAATAAATGTTTTGAGTAGTAAGCCTTTCGTTAACGGATCCGCTATCATAAGATCGGTACCAATATGCTCCATTGATACTTTATGTTTTTGCACTTTTTCTTTCACAGACAAATACTTCAAATTCATGTGTTTTGTACCCTTTGAATATTTGTCATTTTTAGAGAAGAATATGGCTCCAGAATTATCACAATAAATTCTTAACGGCCTGGTAATATTGTCGACAAGACTAAGACTTAAGATAAAGTTTCGCAACTACAATCCATGAACCGTGGCCTCAAAGCACGCCACAAATTCAGCCTCCATAGTGGAAGTAGCAATGACGGACTACTTTCCACTTTTCTACGAAACTGCTCCTCCAGCTAATAGGAACATGTAACCGAATGTAGATTTCCGTGAGTCTACACAACTGACACAGTCTGAATCTGAGTAACCTATCACTTCGAGATGGGTTGATTTTCTATATATGAGCATATAGTCCTTGGTGCCTTATAAGTATCTAAGGACTTTCTTTGCAGCTTTCCAGTGGTCCATTCCAGGATTGCTTTAATATCGTCCTAACATTCCAACAGCAAAACTGATATCTGGCATAGTGCATGTTTGAGCATACATTAAGCTCCCAATTACTGACGCATAAGGAATAGACTTCATGTCTTTATGTTCCAAATCATTTGGTGGACATTGTATTAGACTAAATTTGTCCCCTTTTTGAATTGAAACTATCCTTATAGAGCATTTTTTCATTTGAAATCTTTCTAATACTTTCTCGATTATGTAACTTTCTTTTCGAACTAAGCCTTTCTTTTAGGACAATCTTTCCTGAAGTGATCAGGCTTCTTGCAGAAGTGACAACTCTTATCCTTATGGATTAGACTCTCATTAACTTTGCTGGGAGCTTTGTCTTTATCTGTACCTTTCTTTCCTGGTTTGTTCTTGCTGCTACTAGCTCCTTGATGAAACATGAGATGAATGGAGTGTTCCTTTATTTTCTTCAATCTCCCTTCCTCCTGAACCAACATGGCCTTTATTTCTTGAAGGTTCCATTTTTCCTTAATGGTGTTATAATTCACCTGGAATTGGCCAAACTCTAGAGGAAGGGAGTTGATAATGAACTGTACCAGAAAGGACTCACTCACATCCATACCCATGGATTTCAGCTTTGCAGCTAGGTTTGACATATGAGTTACATGATCGTGAATAGGTTGTGACCAATTAAACTTTTTGGTCATCAGCTCACTTATTAAAGTCCCTACTATGGACTTGTCAGCTAGATCAGATTGGGAGTATTCTTTAAGCTTCAACATGAACTCTTTTGCATTGTCCGTTTTAGGCATTGACGACTTTATATTTTCTGCGATCGTCATTCGCATCAAATTCAAGCTCAGCGTGTTAGACCATTCCCAAGCCTCATATTAAGACTTGTCAGCTTCAGAACTAGTCTCAGTTATGGTTGCGGGCCTTACGTCTAAGACTATGGCCAAGTCTAAATCTATTACACCCTGTTGGAACTGAATTTGTTCAGACCAGTCCCTATAATTCCGACCATTGAACTTGATTAAGACATTTCCTAAGGCGAACAAATCAGTAGATGCTGCACATACAACATATAGCCAGGCATTAATGCTTTGAGTAAACCAAAATGGATTCAAACTAACTAATACACTTTGATTATGCATTTAAATTCTTCTTTGGGTGAAATTTAAATACATAGAAGTAACCTATTATGATGCATATATATTACTATAATGGACAATCAATCATATTATAGTCAACATGCATGTTCTTTAGATATACAATCATATCAACCAAATATGTTGATAAAGTCCCTTTAATGTCATTAATTATAAGCAATAGTCTACCTTTGGATGACCTCCTAGTGTTATAATTAATAATCTCAATTGTTCAGTTCAACCTTTATGTCATTTTAGCATCATATCATATTGAACAATTGAAATAAATCACAATTAAATGATTAATATTTTTTAAGCTAGGCCACTTTGGTGACTAATAAGCATTCCATGCAATAAACATTTAATTGGACAATTATTATACATGACAAATTTTAATTTAGTTAGTTTGATCACTTTGGTGACTAACAAACTATTCTAAATTATCATTATGTCATGTAGCACATGCATCATATAATAGGAAAATTTAATTCCAAATATTACATAATATAAAATAGTCAATGTACTAAAGAAATATGTAGTATGGCATTGAATTTCAAAATTATATATCATGTATAGAAAATAAATTAATTATTAATTAAATAATCCATTATAATTGGGTCATAATTATTTATTAACTCAATCTTAATCTTTAATGGCCCAAAAATCCAAAACAAATTAGTCTATAATATGATTTTGGGCTTGGAAATCCATCACCAGCGTCTGCCAAGGAAGGGCAACGTCTGCCTAGGAACGGTTGTTTCGTTTCTTTTCCCAACCAAAACCCAAGTTCATACAGTGACTTTGGATTAATGCTTTGGAAAAACCCAAATTCATACTGTCAATACCACTACGAAAGCGTTTTACGCTGAAAGGAATGATATCCAAAACATGGCTTTTACAAGAGAGAGGTTGTTTTTGCATCATATTGTTATCATACAACACATTAAATGCATAGAGGTATACATTAATTTCATATAAGACAAAAACAACACATAATAAATGCTAGAAGATTGCATATGCGCATCATGTGAAAGAAACACCAAAAGATAACGATAACATACATTAAATGCATATGAGACAAAGCATCACATATTAAATGCCGAAATAAAACACGGTTTCTTCGTACTGATACAAGTGCGAAGATTTCATCCATATTTTGTTTAATATGTTGATAAAGCATTGCACATGAAGTTCTACTAATATCCGAAAAGAACAACAAGTAATGGTTGTTTGTGTTCTGTATCTATTTCGTATATGAAGAAAACAATGCCATTGAAAAATACAGAATGTGTTCTGTATCTATTTCGTATATGAAGAAAACAATGCCATTGAAAAATACATAATTATACAACTCTCTATTTATGCAATCATACTGAAATGATACACCTTAGAAAACAAATCATGCAATACCGTGGTTTTGATACCAATTGTAAAACATTTATGGATTGATGTTTGTAGACATACTTGTATCTATGATTTCTTGTTCTTTCTGCAAAGCTTTTTATTCCCTCTTTGCTTGCTTTCTTTAATATTTCTTCAATGGTTAAGATAACATTTTAGTATCTCATTCATAAGATTTCTAAAACTTATATATAAATTTTCCTAACCATCATGTTGCTTCACAAACCATTATGTTGGTTCACGAACCATCATGATGGTTCACCAACCATTATGATAATTTAGTTTTGAAAGAGAGAGGGAAAGGGTCTTTGACCCATTTGAGTTCCATCATTTAATACCCAATAACCATTATCTTGGGTGCTTTTCATGGGACTCAAATCTATAAGTCATATGGGACATTAAATAATCTAACATACTTTATTAAACGACTAAATCTAACAGAGTTTAGTTTTTATTGAAATTACAATCGTTTAGGAATAAGAAGCAAAGGTTGTTCCTTTTGAACTGTTATTGCAAACTTATCGTTCATGTCTAAGTTTGCAGGATCTTCATTGTTTGGAGGAGACCAACCAAAGGAATGTAGCAATGTGGCTAAAATCAATGGAACTTGCCTTGCAAGCATAGGTATTCCTAGACAAATTTTTCATCCTCCACCAAAAGGGAGTAGCTCAAAATGTTGACTTTTAAAGTCTAAACTTGTGCCAAGGAATCTTTCTAGTCTAAACGATAAAGGGTCTTCCCAGACTGAAGGATCACGTGTTATGGATTAACGCAGAATTCTAGTAAGTTTGTAAGTCATGTTAGATCCATTTTACTGTTGTTTATTACTTAGTCAAAAGTCAATTACTTGGTGTCCTAATTTTTGGAAGCATTTTCTGAATGTGCTTGTCATTGCTTTGGTTTATGATATTCTGTTATCTTTTCTACTTGTATTTAAGGAGACATAAGTTGAAAAAAAATTAGCTAAAGTTTATATCTTAAGTGTGCCTTTCTAGTGTTTGATAAAATTTTGTGTGAAAACTTTGTTTTGTTTTTTTGTCCACCCACTCTCTTTCTTTACATCTGGTATCAGAGCCCTCTTTAAGGCCTATGCAAAGTCTTATGATGGCTAACATATCAAATAGAGTGAACATTTCACAACCTGCCTTTCCATTTTTTAGGGCAGCAACTATGACGTTTGGAGTATAAAGATGAAAACTCTCTTCACCTCCCAAGATCTATGGGAATTAGTGGATAAAGGCTATAGTGAAGAAAGTGTAGTAGCAGATAACCTTAAAGTGATGAGAGAGAGACGCTAAGGCTCTTTTCTTCATTCAACAGACTGTAGATGATGCAATTTTGTCTTCTCAAATTTCTGCAGCAATAAAAACAAAAGATGCTTGGGATGCACTCAAGTATGGATATCGAGGCACAGAGAAAGTGCTTATAGTCAAGCTTTAGACAGTTCATAGGAAGTTCGAAAGTTTCATTATGAAAAATGAAGAGTCTATTCATGACTATTCCAACAATCTTATGAAAATAGTTAATCAAGTGAGAAAGTATGGTGAGCAGGTGTCTAATCAAAAGGTTATTGAAAAAATATTGCGAAGTTTGTCACGAAAATATGAATCTGTTGTTGCTGCCATAGACGAATCAAAAGACTTAAGTGTTTTAACTGTTGATGAGCTTTTAGGCTCCTTAGAATCCTATGAAGATAGGCAGAAAGCTATGAGAAGAGTTCTATTGAGAAGGCTTTTCAGACAAAGATGCAAGATTTTAAAGGCAATGAAGCTGTCCATGAGCATAGGAACAATAACAACCATCGTGGAGGATATTGTTTTCGAGGAAGAAGAGGAAACGGAGGAAATAGGGGAAGTGGACAATCAAATGACAGAAGTCAACATTCAAATGCATCCCACAGTAAAGGAGAAGCTCAAAATCGTAAGTTCAAGTGTTACTATTGTGATAGATCTGGTCATATAGAAAAATATTGTCGATTAAAAGAAAGATGAAAAACAAGCAAATTTTGCAGAAGAAAAGATAAAGATGAGTCTGAAATTTTGTTTCTTGCTTATCTCACAGCAAAAGAGTATGATTCTGGTTTATGGTATATGGAAAGTGGTTCTAGTAATCACATGATTGCCAAACTAGAGGCATTTGTCAGCTTGCATAGGTCAATCAAAACAACTGTGAAGATGGGTGATGGAACGATCTATAATTCTCAAGGAAAAGGAGTTATGAAGTTGAATCCTTATGGAACCAACTGCATCTAAGGATGTTCTTTATGTTCCATACTTGGACTCAAACTTATTGAGTGTTGGACAATTTTTTAGAGAAGGTTATTCTTTAGTTTTTGAAGATTTTTCATATACAGTTTTTTTCTGATAGAACCAAGAAGACCTTGTTGTTTAAAGTTCCAATGGCTAGAAATAACATGTTTCCACTTGCCTTTGATGATGAAAAGAAAGCACTTACAGCCTCATTAGAAGATCACAATTGGTTATGGCATCATAGATATGGACATCTTAACTTTAAAAGCCTAAATATGCTATCTAATCAAAAACTTGTGGATGGTTTGCCTATGATGAAGCCAATTGATGCAGTATGTGAAAGTTGTGTGACTGGAAAGCAACATAGAGATCATTTTCCAAAAAGCAGCAATATGAAAGCTTCAAGGCCATCTTTTATACCGTATTGGGCTTGGTACCGGATTGAGCTCTAGAAAGGAACTGTACCGGTACCAGTCGGAACCGGGTATCGTTTTAGAAAATTTTTTAAATTTATGAAATAGTCCCTAAAATTTTTAAAAATTGCAAAATAGTCCATATTGGTATATTATACAGT
>JAOTAX010000007.1:28204054-28285634 GCA_025629825.1 Erythroxylum guanchezii
CTATTTACCATAAAGCCTTTTTTAATCTTTTTATTATCAATTTTATTTTAATTCACTCGAAAAATTGAACTAAGTAAGGATAATTTTTTCTATGATCTAAAAGTCCTGTAATCTAATTATAATTTAAGATTCTTGAAGTTCGATTTATGTTTGAAAAATTATGAAATTTCGATTTCAAAATTTTAAAAAATATATAATACCACAATTTTATTGATTAATTTGTTTACCATTCACATACATTCTTCATTTCAAGTGGGATCTCTGTACAATTTTGATTATAAAGTTATCATATCAAAAAATTGTGGACTTTGATTGTTTAATTACACCATTAAACTTGAAAAAAATTAATTTTGCACTTTCTCCTGTCAGCTGCTTCACAGCTTCTGTGATGATCACCAGATTTCAAATTAGGTGATTCACGTAAACATCCAATTTCATATCTCGTCACAACCTATAAAACTTGATCCTGATGCTTACAGGCCAAATGACAGTGAAAGTCAAAGTTAGGAAACAAGAAAGTAGTTTCTTTGATCATTAATGGCAGCTCCCAAGTCCTCAATTAGTGCAGTATTGCTTCTTTTGGTCACTGTAGTTTCAGTGCAGAGCCAAGTGGGTGACGCTCAGAATTGCTCAACTCAGCTTAGCAACCTGAACGCTTGTTCACCATTTCTGGTGCCTGGCAACTCCAACCCTAACCCTAATGCTGATTGCTGCAATGCTCTCCAGGCAGTTCAACATGACTGCATCTGCAACACCATCCAGATTGCAAATCGTATTCCTATGCAGTGCAATCTCCCTCCTCTCCGATGTCCTGCAGTAAGCATTCAATTTCATGCGTTTGTTGGATTTGAAATAGACTCTAATTAAGATAAAATTAATCCATTAATTAGTTACCGTTTCATCAACACAATCCAACACTTATCAAGTAATTAGATTTTACAGAATTATCTATTGTTGACTTACTACTGTTCCTTTTATCTTTTTTTTTTCCTTTTTGTAATTCTTGCAGCCATAAATAAATGGTCGAACCCATCACACACAGAGGAGAGATCAGCAGTGAATAATGTCAGAGCATCTTGTTCCAGAATAGGAAAATGTTCTGAGCTCGAAATTTTACGATGCTTTTCCTTTTCTTTTTTTTTCTTCAGTTTCTTCCTCCAAACTGTACCCTGATCTGCAACAAAACTGAAGCTCCTCATGTTAATTAATAAAATTTCCCTTGCTTTTCGTTAAAACATGGGGTTAGAAAGAATCATAATATAGATAATTTTATAGTCACAAAGAAGGAGTTGTACCAAGATCCTGATATGTTTTATAAGCTCAATTATGATATTCGAATGCCAATGGTTATTTAAGAAAAGAAAAAGAAAAGGTGGCTATTAATGAAATGAATTAAGCCTCCAACCAAAAGCCAGAACAAAGAATGGTCTTCGATGAATGATGTTGTCCTGTTAATGTCAGCATTCATTACAATACATGCACATGCAAGCTTCTATTCATGATGATAAGGTTATTTCTCTTCAGGTCTTTCCTTGGCTGTTGTTTTGGAATGGTAGACGGGGTCAAATTTAGTTTAAATTCAACTTGAAATTATTGAAATTGACTAATTAATTTAAATTAATTAGACTTCAGATTGAACTTTAAAAAGAAATAAATTCGTTTTGATTGGAATCCAACGCAATCCATTTCAAAATAACGTGATTCTAGTTGCGTGACTCGAGTCTACTAAATTTGAGATCTCGAGTTGCGCCTTCATACTTTAAAATAAATTTTGAATGAGACTAAAACGGCAATGTTTTAATTAGTTATATTAAAATAAAATTACTTTTTAATCAATTTGGATTAGTTTGAATCCTTGAACCACCCTATTCAAACTCAACTTCAATCTTCCATCACCTCAAATTAAATTTATTAATTTTAAATTAAATTGAGTTGGATTGGAGAGATGTTCATAACCCTAATTCCATTTACTTATTTGTCACCCCAAACATCTTAAAATTAAAAAACGTACATTTCAAGTGTCAAATCGGTGGACCTCATTGAAGCATGTGGTCCATTCTCACACCCACCCAACTCACCAACCATAGACTCACTTTCCCTCTTTGGGTATTTAGTGGTGAATTGTCTCTTACTACACTTTCTTAGGTTACTTGAGTCACAGGGCATGGCACTCGTAATAAGAGCCTAGATATAGCTTCCTTTAGATAGTTAGATACATTGCATTATGCTTTCTCCTCACCTATTAATATAGGGAGAGTTAAAAAGGACAATCCCTTTATAAATAGGGTTGAAAATAGGCAATTTTAGATAGAAGAATACTCCATAGATTTCATATATTTTAGGAATAAAGTGGTTTTCCTTTAAATTTTAAATCAAATATGAAGAATTCACTCTAAAGTCAAGCTTTATTAAAATGTTTTTTTTGTTATACAATGAATGTGGTGTTTTTGGTTCTTTATTAGTAGGCCTCCCGGAAACACTTTTTCAAACAAGTAACATGATTAAAGCTAACTTGTACATAAGAAATGAGATGACAACTTTGAGAATATAAAAATCTAAAAGTTCAATCTCTTTAATAAACAACTTGCTCTCGGCTAAGTGTCTATTTGGATGAGTTTTTTTGAGATTAATAAGTACTTTTTTTTGTCATAAATTTTTTATAAAAAAAATAAGTATTTGGTTATAAAATAAAAAAGTATTTTTTTAATAGATATGACTTTTTTGGCTACTAAATAAAGTTTTTTAATAAGCTCAAATTTGGAGCTTCTCAAAAAACCCTCCCAAATGACTTTTTCAAGTAGATTTTTCACATCAATTAATTAGCCTATTTTTAGCCCCTTTTATCCTTATGTTTTATAAATAATTTTTACGATACTCACAAACTCATTTTTTCATTTATCTTGCAAACTCATCTTCTCTATTTGGATTTTTTATGTTTTAATATTTATTTTTATATTAGTTTTACTTATGTTATAATCTATATAAAAGATTTTGTTATATATATTTTCATTTATGTTTCATATGGTTTAAAATTATATAATAATTAATATATTATGCTTTGCATATTGTTTAATATACTTTAAATAATTTTTATATACATAAATAATTTTTATTACAAAATAAAATATAGTTAAAATTAAAATTACTTTTTATTTTTATGTTATCAAACAGTGTACTGTATGAAGCTCTTTCAAAAAAGCTCTTTTCTAAATGATAGACAAACAGTTAACTGACTTTTAGAAATACTTTTTTCAAAAAGATTTACAGAAAAAAGCTCTACTAATATAAGCTCTACTGGTATAAGCCTAACCAAACATAAGCTAAATTAGTTCACTTTTTATACAACTAATTATGGCATTGGAGAACAAACCTTTTATTTTCTTTTTCTTTTTATTTTTACTTGATTTCTTTGCACATTAAAAAATTGAAAATTTAATTTATGGTCATTCCACTATTCAAAAGACAAAATTGCAAAAGAAATTATTAAATGCTTAATGAAAATTACTGAACTAAAAAAAAGAAGGAGATAAATTATTAATTAATGCTTTTTATTTATTTCAATTTTTATCTAAAAATAAAAATGTTAAAGCTTAATTAATAATGCGTGACCTTACCTCTAACTAATAGAGACGTTGTTTCTAAATGACACACGTAAAAATTTAAATAAAATAATAATAATTTATTATATTAATAATAAATATCAATTAAAAATATAAGTTTATTATTAATTTTTTCCAAAATTTCATATAAATTCTTAATATATTTATATATATTGAATTTTAATATAGATATTTATTTAAAATTAATATTAAATTTAAATTTTTTATATATTAAATTTAAATTTTTATTTGAATTATAAGAATATTGTTGACATGAATTAGAAAATTTTTGTAGCATTGTTTCACGTCATTGGTCATTCAAAGCAGTAAAAGGTCAAAGACATCAGACTTTCGTCAGCACCCGCGTGATCACACGAGGCCCAAGCACGCGTGAGGCTGCAGTCTCCATAGCTCCGTCTTTAAAGCTATTCTTTGCTCTGCTCTCTTCGTCGTCCTCAACGCTCACCATGTCTTCCAGCTCCCCTTTCAAACAAAAACTATGAGAAATGGGCTTTTTCCGGCGACTTTTTGGCGCCAAGAAGACCACAACCTCCTCTCCGTCGAAGGACAAGAAGAGGTGGAGCTTCGCTAGATCTTCCAACTCCGCTTCTCTGCACAGTCGCGACCCTTTCTCCCCGATTCAGTTTGACGATAGTCTCGATGCAAACAAACGCGCTATAGCGGTGGCTGCGGCCACCGCAGCCGTCGCTGAAGCGGCCCTTGCGGCGGCCAAAGCTGCCGCGGAGGTCGTGAGATTGACCAGTGGCGGTGGTGCCGCGGAGAGAGGTGCTGCTCCAGCGACGGTTAGTTGGACCCGTCGTCGGAGAGTGGAGGAGGTCGCGGCGATAAAGATACAGTCGGCTTTTCGCGGTTATCTGGTGAGTGAGTGTTGGTTGTCGTCTCACTTCTTGTATTATCTATTCTTGGTCTTCCATTTTATGCTCAATTAAATTCATATTAAAACATAAGAAAAGTAGATCATTGGAATTCAAATTTGGTTTTTTATCAATTAGTTCAAAGAAATTAATGAAAAAACAAAATAATTATTATATAGAATTATGTGATGATATTTTGAAGATGGTCCTTGTCATGAAATGAGAGGAGAAGATGAGACCCATAGTTGAATGGTTAAGAAGATGCCCCGGCAACTAACTTGGTTTGAGAGTGACTTCACTGTCAGGTCCCGAACCAGACCTGATTCTTTGTACGGTTCTGACTTCCAAAATTTTACGGTGACTAGATCCTCTCTCTCGTTAACCAATTCTTACTATGCACTATTAAATTTCATCCTAATATTTATCTATCTGAATATGAGACGTTAAGGATGAATTGTTGACTGTTAAATAGTTTCTTTATGCGTTATTGCGTGATCGGGCACCGGAAGAATAGTGACGTACTGTCTTGACATGTATGATGTCATTTTCAGGAATAGTTCTGTGCTCTAACTTAGATGCAAAAGATAGGTGAGTCGTTCAACAGCTTATTAGTGGTATTGGCTTAGTTCATATCAGGGCAAAACATTATGTGGCCTACCTCTTGTCGGGACATGGACTGCTTCCACGTTGACGGGACAATTTGCTTTGTTAGGTTATCTGTTTAGCTATGATTATTGAACAAGAATTGGTGTCAGGATATTGGCAGGTTCCAGGCTCCAGGCTCCAGGCCCATATTTTATAAATCCTGACCTTTATACTTGTTCTGAGGTTCAGGACTAGATGGTTTCTGAACCGGACCGAATTGATATGTGGTATCTAATATTTTGCTGATGATATTGAAGGCCAGGAGAGCATTGAGAGCCCTGAAAGCATTAGTGAAGCTTCAAGCACTTGTGAGGGGTCATATTGTTAGAAAGCAAACTTCAGACATGCTGAGGCGCATGCAAACGTTGCTGAGAGTTCAGGCTCGGGCCCGTGCCAGTCGCTCGCATTCAGAATCCTGGCGTTCTACTACCAACTCCTCCCATTCGCATTATTCTGTAAAGCCAACCTACATATTCTGTTATTTCCATTTCTCTGCAAAACTGTTGATGCACTTTGGGAATTCATTGTTCTTTTCCATGTTTTATGAGTCTTCAATATCTCCGTGTGCAGAGAAATGGTTTGCATTCAAAACTTCGGGACATCATTCACCAAGACAGAGTAAAGTTGGGTTCAAATTGGTTAGACCGATGGATGGAAGAAAGTTTTTGTGATCACAATCCACCTAGAAATCGACAAGCAGATGATCAAAGGAATGACAAGATCCTGGAAGTAGATACTTGGAAGCCACAGGTTAAACCTCTCGGTAGCAAAACCTTTCAGGCATCGCAGTCGCAGCATGTCTTGACTTCTCATTACGATCGTCAACGCTTTATGTCAGCCGACTCTCCGTCGAAGTTTTCCACTAAAACATCAATCCCTTTATCTCCTGCCTCATCTAGGCCTGGAAGTAGTCAAAGAAGAAGTCCTTTCACACCAACAAAGAGTGAACACATGCTTGGATACTTCAATGGCTATTCAAGTTATCCCAATTACATGGCAAACACGGAATCTTCTCGTGCTAAGGTTAGGTCACAGAGTGCCCCAAGACAGAGGCTAGAGTTTGAGAAACATTGTTCACGTGTTAGATCTGTCCGAGGGTTTGGTGATGCAGATGCTTATTCAGAAAGTAGTTTCGATCGAAAGACCGAGTCTAGCAGCAGAGTTTACCCAGATTCTGGCCGTTTGCACAGATTAGGGAGTAGCAATTTAAGGTGATTTCTTACCATTTTTCTTTTGTTCTTTCCTGATATCTGTGTGGTTAATGTTGTAAATTATATATTTGACCTTCACATCACAAACCTTGGCCTTGTAGAATGAACTGAGCCATGCAAGTATGGATGCCAATGGGTTGTAGGCCCAACTCACCCTTTTTTGTTTTGTACATGAGCAGCTCGAGCCCAATAAATTTCGTTTCAACCTTTGAACAAATCCATGTTACTTTTAATCTTGGTTGATCGGGTTAGGCCGGGTCAGTCCGTGAAACTTGACTTCGTTCTAAAGTTATAAACATTCTTGACATGAATTGAATATGAGTCTAGTCAAATATATTTTACCAAAGGATAAACAAATTCAACTCATTCACATTTAACTCACAAATGTTTGAAATCTATATTATGCAAGGAGCTTGGTTAGCTTTTGGTCAATTTGACTCAATTTCTTTTCATCAGTCGGGTTTAAAAAGATTTGTCAAGGTCAAGTCCTAGTACCTAACCTCAACTTTGAATCTTAAGTAGATCAATTGTACTTAAAAACACATTGACCATACCTCCTTCACATCAAACAAGGAAAGGTGAAACCAAGAGGTAAGAGTACTTGATTATATAATAGTTTGATGATTATAATTAGTGGAACAATTAATAATTTATTACCATTTCTAATGTTTCTAGTCTTCTAGATGTTAACAGAAGATGATCTTCCTTATTAGCATCTTTGTATGTTCTAAACAATCAGCTTCCTCTGGCTTCGTGTAAAGGAACACTGCATGAGAATTTAAAAGGCAATAAAAAAATCCTTTTTAGATTATATTCTTTCAATTAAAATATTGAAGGCATTAAAAATGAATAAAACTGAAAAAGTTATTAATCATAACTTAATCTTACATAACTAAATTCTTGATTTATAGTATTTACACTTTCAATTCAAGACTACACTTACTAAGAACAGTCTGCATTAGGGTCGATGACAAAGCCTAGACTAACACCACAGAAGCCAGGCAAAGTAGCAAAGGCGGTGGCATTAGGATTATATGTAAATATGAGACCCATGAAGCATCTACAAACCGAGACTTTCTCAGTTTCACCACCTGCGCTGCTTATATTATTCAGGCTCCTTATGGCCTCGCAACACGGTGACCCTGGAAGTGGGTCTGGTGAACCATACGTGATGAACCCTGAACATGCCGACATATACTCTGTCACGGTGGTACACTGTATACCAGCCACCGGCACCGTCGTCATTGCCGCGACGGCCCAGATAAACATTATCAACAGCCCTCCTCTGAATCTCAACATTTGTGATAATACAAAGTAGGTGTCTGTCTCCTCCTAAAGCTGACAAGTTGGGTCGTGTGAAATTAAATAATGTGGGCAAGTTTGGTTCGGTGTGAAGTCATTACAGTGTGACGCTTTCATGCTAGTTGAGTGATTATTTACTTCTGCTTTTGTCATTTTTAACTAGTTTTAGCTAACATGAGATTATCAGTATATTGTGGTTAGTTAACAGGTCAGTCTAACATACGTAGCATTAGGCCCGGCTCGATTTTTTTAAAACTGGATTTCGGACATTTTTAAGTTTTTAAATTTTTTCCTTGAATTGAATAAATTTTGATCTAATCCAGATCTGACTATGGTGAGGAGGCAACCAAAAGATCTGACTACCATCTCTATACTCGTCTCTTAACGAACCATCGACTCTGATACCACTTACTAGATCTGAGGAGCTCACTTTGACAAAAGATCTATACTATGAGCCTAGTGAGGGAAAATACTGATAAGACGCTACACTTCAACCAAAAACTTTAAGATACTAATTTTATAGATCTTTTCTACTTTCGTTTATTAGTTCTATCTCTTTCTAACGTGAAATTCCTATTCACATTCCTAACAAAAGGTAATCAATATTTTTTGGAAAAACATTTGCTATAGAGTAGAAATAAAACTGTTTAAGATGAATATTACCAAAGGCTTTTTGTTGAAAGAGAAATGGGGATGAAAGGTAATAAACTCATTTGATACAAAATTGACAAAATCATTTAATGTTAGAAAAGAACAGAGACCAATCTGCTAGGTCCTAACCTGTAAGCTACACATTTACATTAACAAAATAAAACCTCTCACAGAGATTACAGATTCCTTCCTTCCTTCCTTCCTTCCTTCTCCCCTAGAGTTAGTTTTCGTCGCAATTCCACCTCGAGGTCGGTACGCAGCTCAGGTAGTGACACCAATGGCACCGATCATTGCCGTTCTTGCCTCGAAACAGCATCACTAATGATACTGTGAATCTGCAGTTAAGTAGACAAGGATCAGAAGAATTCAAGTCATTGTCTTTTCAATGCAGGTCTAACATGAAACTCAAAGTGTAGAATTTAGAGGAAATAGATTGAAAAAGTAAAAGTTCTGATAAGAACTTTGTGTTTCTCACATGGCTTCCTCAACGTAGTTACCACCAAACTATGCATACCCCACAACCACAGATTTAAGGTCATTACAGTATGTTGCATCTTTTGGATAAGAGGTATTTACAACCCCACCAAAAGAGTTGAATAATGGTACCAGATGTTTGGCTTTTTCACAACAGAACATTTACGTCAAACAAAATGGCAATCATTTAGATCTATGACCTGCGAAGAAACTATATGAAATGAACGATGATAATCATGTAGGGTGCCGTAAAATCGAGGAAGTGACTCACCCTGCAACCAGCAGAACCACGGAGATAAGCCATAAAGCATACTGGTAAGGCTTGTACTTGGACTTGACATTCACTCCGGCAGGGAGATTCCGACGATCTAACCATGCGAATTGCGGACGAGGTAGCAAAACAAACCCGAGAAGGAACCCTGACAGAAATCCTCCGATATGTGCAAAATTATCAACATGCGGTAGGATTCCGATTGTGAGGTTAATTGCTATGATGAATAGAAGTGTAAGCAGAGCTGCAGCCTATGGAATCAACAAGGAGGACAGATATTGGTAACAAACACAGCCAATATGTGTTCTAAAGGTTTGATTGGAAATCAAGATGCATAACTGAAAATCCTGAAGCATAAACATGACAAGCCAATTTAAAGATTATATTCCAGATTAAGAGGGACCCGAGTCCTTTCAAGTTTATCAGAAACAAAACGAAACACTTCCCGGTCTTGGTCGAGAAGATGAGGATAAAAGGCCAATAACCTGATCTTCTATGACATAAGCTTTAAAGAAGAGCTATCTATGCAAATGTTTTGCACGATTAATCAAACATAAAGAAAGGTAAACAAGAACTTCTTGATGGAATCTGTCAAGCCAACCGATGAATTAGCAGTCACAAACCTTGTTGGTATAGATGGTCCAATTTGTGAGCAGTTCTGACAGCATAGCTCCAAGAAGGCCGAAAAGAGCACCAGATGCACCAACAGAGATGTTGTTTCTAATGAAAAGAGCAGAAAGCACCGTCCCACCGAATCCTGATACGAGGTAAATGATCCCGATGCGAACTGCATTTCGCAACAATAGCAGCAGGTTCTTAACCAAATTAATGACAAAACTTCAAATACCAAAATTAAAGATTCAATAACAAATGACAGGATAGTCAGCAATGAATCTCTAATGTACAGTAAGATCTTAAATTCTTAATCCTCACATACCAAAACCAAACTGCTGCTCTAGGCGAATACCGATGAAGATCAGGCTCAACATATTTGCGAGAAGATGAATAATACCAGCGTGCAACCAAATACAAGTGATCAGCCTCCATCCTTGGTGTTGATGCACGACTTTATCCCACTGAAGAGCTCCCAACTTCTCCAAACTGTTGAAACCAAAAAACAGAAACAAAAGACAAAGAAGTTTCAACTTGGATTAGTAGCTGAATCTAGCAGCAATAAACCCAGAAAAGAAGAAATAAAGAGACACAAAGATAGAACAAATAAGATTCTTTCTTCATATCCTTGAAGACGTTCTTTTATATTAGTATCTGTAATCTTGCCTAAAGACAAATCATAAAGAACAAAGTTAAGATCAAACTTATAAAATAAAATTCATGAAAAGACTGGTGTCAGCCAAAACTCCCAATGTTTCAAAACCAAGCATTTAAATGTTAAAACATGGTATCGAATCAAACTATCTAGAAAGTCACACCCAAGCTGGATCATAATCATGCCCAAAAAAGATGAATCCCTCACGACTTCCATGATCAATGAAAACCAACTTTTAGAACTCTCCAATCACCTTCAATACAAAGTAAGGGAAAAAGTAATAAAGGACAAGACAAGCAAGAAAAGAGCGAGAAAATAGAAATAGCAGAGACAACTTGAAAAAAGCAAACAACCCTTTAATCAAAGAATAAGCACTTACGTAGCAGAGGAGGGACCAAAAAGAGGATTATCTCTCAAGGGCTCGAACGAGAACCTCCCAAGAAACCTCGCAACACATCTTCCTTCAAACCGAGAATGAAAATGCTTAGGACAATCGTTTATGTACATGGCGACGACGAAAACGGCAATATTTGCCACCACAAACATGGGAACAAGCCAAGAGGTCCATTGGGTCTCTGTTTCATCGATCAAGTGGGGTGGAGAAGAAGAAGAGTGATTGTTGTAGTTTGCTCTGTTCTTAACACCTCCTCTTTCGACGTCTTCCAAAGGCATGGCTCTGTCTCTCTCCGTGCTTCAACCAGCTTACAAGAAACTTACTCGTATTGGGTTTCCCTCCAAACAACAGATTGGTTACGAAACTACGGAGTTGGTGAACGGCTTTAATGGAGAGGGTCCTTTAGAGAGAGAAGCTTAAGTATGGCTTTAGGGAGAGAAAGGGGAGAAGTTAGTGGGCTTGCACTTTCAGGTGATCAGGTCCAACAGTTTCCACCGCGTGAAACGCCTTTTTTAAACTGCATAGCACACCGGACAAATAGAAGTTCGACACGTAACAACCAATCTTGATGTCGAACACGTGTCGAACCGGTGAGTGTTCCACAGAGTGAGTGCTGAAGCAGAAGATGGCATCCGATTCTACGTGGGTTCGAAGTATGTTACTGTCAAGTGACCACTTACCAGGAACTCATGTTTCGCGGTTACATAAACTGTCCCTGCTCGCTTTTTCGCCATTCACCTTATTAAATTAAGGGTATCAGATCATCTGATGTATTTTTACTATTTTAATTTATCTTATTTATATATTTATATAAATAAATTAGAATAATATTTGAACAGTAAAAATGGAACAACATACGTCTTCTTAGACCACAAATTGGTTCAATTTTGATGAAATCAAATTTGTCTTGTCTAATTTTCAACGTTACCTTGTGTCTTAGAGAATCGAGACTATCCGGTTTTGGTTCGATTCAATCTAATTTGAGTAAATTAATTTAAATTTTTTAAAAATGAAATTAATTCAACAAAATAGTGAAAAGCAAAGACAAAATATACGAATAATAACATAAAGCTTTTTTCATACGATTGAATGTGATAAGACATATCATGTTGGCCTGTTTTATTCTCGAGGATTTGATTTGCCATAGAATGTTTAATCGTCTTAAATGTACGTTTCTTATTTAAGGGTCCACAGCGTACACGATTGGTTACTGGAAAAGAAAGAGACACAGTTAGCAATAAGCTATGTTTTTTAAGAGTTCAAAGCTCCTGTCTAATATTATAATGTGTTATTGTGTTTAATAAATTTTAATCATTTATTTATGTGAAAATTACGTGAAACTCGTAAAATAAATGGCTGAGATTTTATGAGACAGAATAAAACAGAGTAAAACTGGATAGAGGATCTGGACTCATTTTGTAATGATACTTAATTTATAATTACAAGAATATATATATATATAATGATATTTAATTTGAGTTCAATGTTTTAAATTTTTATAAGATTCAATTAATTATAAAATCTTATAAAAATTTAAATTTGAATCAATTTTATATTAACAAACTAAATTATATTTAATTGAAGTTAACTTAAATATATTATTTTATTTTATTCCTCGTTCCACTACCACTATCATTTATTCTTTCGTTCTATAAATTTCAAAAAATAATTGTAGTTTTTCTATTTTTTTTCTTGTTACTATCAATGATAAAGAAGGCATGCGTCGGTCTTAATAATTTTTTAAAAATAAAAGTATAAAATAATATTTTTTTAATTAAATCCAAGCCTAGATTGTCCAGACCCAAATCTATCCTAGATCTAACTCTTCTATGTCGAATCAATCTGAACTTAATTTGGCTCATAGATTGATCAATTGAAAATACCTAAATTTAAGTATATGGGTCAGCCTATTGTCATCCCTAATTAATGATGATCAATGATAATAGGTTAAAAAGTATCTAATTTTTAATTTAATTTCAATTTTCTAATTATTTTAATTTAAAGACTAATATTTCAAATTTCATATAAATTAAATCAAAACGTTATTTTTTTAATATAACTAATATATAATCATCCACGTGAACACGCAACATTAATATAAATAATCTTTTGACCAAATTTTATAAGATTAGTCATTAAATTAAAAAAATTTAAAAATTAATTACTTCAAAGAATTTACCATGCAATGAAATGAGACAGTATCTAAGCGTCAGGAATATGATTCTCACGTCGTTTCATTCTTTTGTTATATTCTTTTTCGTGTAATGTCTGTACTATTGCTGTCTTTTTTCGGATTCCAAAACCAGGAGCTGGCAATTCCTTCACTTTGTCTTGTAACAGCGAATGATCATGAAGTGTTTTATTTAGATACCTTTCCAGTTATTAGAACCTTTTGGTATTTTTAGAAGGCAATATTAATCCTTATCAAATTATTTTAAACAACTACTAAATTGAATCTATACTCTCTCTTTTTTATTCGAGGAAACTCCGTAGATAGGTCAAGTGGGCACACCTCTTCGAAAATTCAACTAACATACTATCTTATAGGCGGGCTAAGCGGAAGCACCCCATTATTGAGGACCCAACTAATTCTCCATCTACAGGTAAAACTTCAGCTACCCCAAACTTTTACAAGAGAAATTAGCATGGAGTTGAACCTGGGACTTAACCGAATCTAAGCTCCGTTCTCAACCATCGAGCCACACCCCTTGAGGATTTGAATATATACATGACAATCAAGAATAATATTTGTTGTTAAAATAATTTCATGAGATAATTAAAAGAAGGTTCTCATTCTAATTCTTTATAGAAGAATCTTCTTTTTTTCATTCGCCTTTCTTGTAAGAAAAATGAAGACATTAATCTTACTAAAACTACTCATCCGGGTTATTAACCACGACGATTTGAAACTTGGGGAGGAAGAATGTGTTAAATATTAGAAAGTAATAAAAATATACTATTTAAATGAGACTTTAAAGATACAACTTACCAATTTCTTTACATTGGCAGTAACTGCCTGTCAGGTACCAAACTGATAAGGAAAATGGATCCAATAAGCCTACGGGAAAAGAAAAGAAAATGCCTGTCCATGGGACCTTTCCTTTCCCTGATTTGTGTAGGTATTGTGTAGTTTCACGCTTCCTTCAGAAACTTCTTCACAAAATGCAACTTCTGTACGTAGGAATAAAGGAAAAAGCTTGGAGGTTATGCTCGAAACTTGCAGAAACCGAAAAGAAGAAGCATCTACGACCGACAGGAAGGGAACTTACCACTGCGTTAGTGGTGGTGGTGGCCCGCCGTGATGGGTGGTTAGTTGTATTCTCGTTCAGACAGTTGGGGTGGTTCTGTTACTTGCAGGTTAATTTTACTTCCTTATCTTGCCATCTGGCGAATGTGACATCTTCCTACTTTCATACCAGAATTATTTCCTTCAAGCCCCACAACTTTGGTTTTCTCCAAGCGTGTTGATAACAAGTTTGAAGTTTCGAACTTCTTGTCAATATTCCTGGAAATTTCGAATGCTAATCAGATTTCAAATTTCAACCCTTTCTGCCAAGTTTCTACTCCTAAACTTGGCAGTGGGCTAAGCTCAAGCTAAAAAATGTATGTAAAATGACCCGAATTGGGTCCAAAAATTGTGATAAGCCTTATTATCTTTTTTCTAAAGTTTAATTTGTAAAATTTAATATTTTAAAAATAAGGCTGAAAATTAAAGATTAATCAGTATTAGACAATCATAAAATTGGTTAAAGATTAATTAAATTAAAGAAATTTAAAAAATTAAAGGAAATTATTTTTACCTATTAAAAAATTTAAATTTTAATTAAAAATGAGATTATTAAATAAAAATTAATCATTTTAGTTCTCTTTTTAAAAACTTATTTTTTACAAAAACTGATTAATTTTTAATAACAAAGATTATCAAACTAATCGCACTGGAAAATTAAAAAATTTAACCATAAAAATTAGTCGGTTCAAAATTTTTATTGTAAAATTGGTCAAATTAGTTCAGTTTTTAAAATATTGATAAAATGGTGTCATGTTAATAAGATGTACTTAATATATTCAAACTTTAGGCTAAATCAAACTTCAAAGTTCAAATTTATGGTCGATTTGAACACAAAATTCAGGCAGAATAGACAGTTAAGCAAATAAGAACATTGCACATTGCCCATAAGGTCTAAGTTATAAATTTCAAAATTTAATGATTACAAGACTTGGTTCAGTTCAACAAAAGATGATATCCAACTCGTGTATAGATAAAACAACTTTAATCTTAAAGAGTTTTTGACGTAATCAAAGTTTTACTTGAATTGGGTACTTATATATATATATATATACTATCATTATCATCCTCATCATCATCGTCCTCGTCATCGTCGCACTCAGTTTGAAATCTCGCAGTAGAGCGAGGTCTAGGGAGATTATATAGTACTCAGCTTTACTCCTACGTAGTACAGAGGTTGTTTCCAGTAGACCCACATACAGATGTGACATGCAAAATAATGATATCGAACACAGAAGAAAATAGCTTAATATAGAGTATTCTATATTGACTAAATATGAAAAGATTAAAAAGTTTATAAATAATAAGGGTCAACTATTCAAATGACTAGTTCTAGTCATTTTGGCAATAGTTGACCCAAGCCTAATTCTAATATGGTATCAGAGTCGATAGTTGTCCGTCTGGATTTTCAGTCTCAACGGTTCGAACCGGTTATCACTGTATTTATTTCAAGTAACAACTATATGTCTAATCTTAGTTGCACTCGAGGAGGGTATTAGAGTATCTCATATTGACTCAATATAAAAATATTAAAAGGTGTATAAATGGTAAGAGTCAATTATCCAAATAACTAGTTATAGTCATTTTGACATTAATTAACTCAAGCTCAATTATAACATATATAAATATAATTAGATCGAGTTTAAATTTTTTTACAAAAATATACGTGTAAGATGGAGTAGTTTTATATTCAAACTTATTTAAGTCCTTTTTTTTAATTTGACTTAAATTCGAACTCGATTAATCGAGAACCTGATTAACGTCATAATTCTGCGCTCATTTTATCATAATTTTAGGTTTAAATTATTGGATCCACAAGTAATAGGATATTATGGTCATCTCTAATTGGGCAAGCAAGCAAGAGGGGAAGGCTTCTCCCAACCAAACCTTTTGCAAATTGGAGCCAGCCATGACTTTAAGCTACCATTTGTTGACCAAACTGGGGCATAGAGGAAATTCAAAGTCTTGTGGGGGCTCGGTCGAGTTGTTATCTCCGTCCAACCCGAGCTCTTAAATGTATTGATGAGGCAGCATAAGCTGCATGTTGACCTTTTATTTCTATGTCTCACTCTTACCTGTTATTTCTTTCATTTTCTTTTAGTCGGAAGACGAGATTAAGGTGGAGGATGATCAAGCAACTTTTTTATTATGCATGGTTAATTATATTGGACTTGGTCATGGTTTGATTTTTTCTTCGTTTAAATGCAATTTAAGATCTGAAGAAATACAAGCAGAAAGATAAATCTCAATAAACAAGACCTGGTATAGAACTAGTCTTTTTCGCAAGAAAATAACATGCACAGTTCGTAGATCTTTTACAAAAATCAAAATAAATGTCATTTATGGAATTACAAAGAAATAAGCAATCATTAATAATCAAATCAATTTCAGACTGATTGCGAATGGTTGAAAGAATACTCTGAATAACCAATTGTGAATCCGATTCAATAATCTATTCTAAATAATATATTAAAATTTCAAAATTTATTATTGCATTAAGGAAAATCTTATAATTTCCAACATTCTAAACAAACTCATTCTCTTAAATTTTAGTTAAAAATAATAATGAAACACCCATAATATCAATATCATGTATGGATTAATCAAATATTGTTCATATGATAACCCAAGTTAATTCATATTTCTTTTTTCTTATTATTTTAAGTAGAGTTTAATTAATTTGGTTCGAACTTAAGAGTTTAGTAAAATTGTTGAGTAGGTAGTATTTGATTAGTTTATATGTAATGTTCATGTTGTATGTGTTTTATTGTTATTTGTTAAATATTTCTAAATTAGAAATAATTAAGAAATAATTACCTTCACCGCCTAAATTAATATCACAACACATTATTTTCACCTAACAATATACCAATTTTAGTCTTAGAGGTTTAATAATTAATTGCATACAACTTATGGTTGGCTATTATGCTTAGGAGTTTCTACTTTTTGCCCTATCTAATTATGGTTCATATAACACTTTCCTTAAACTCATATATACTAAATTTGATTTAGCATTAAAACTTCATTTAAGAATTTTAAAAATGAATAAATAAACTAATCAAATAGCTTGAAGTTTAACAAATAAAAACATTAACCATCCTAAATTAAATATAGAATAATCAAAATTTTGTTTCCATGACATTATAATAACTAACGATTAAAAAATCTAATTAGTTTGGCTGATTTAAGTGTAAAAACCTTAAATCTCGTTCAAATTTTAACTTCCCTGTTCAATATAGTTTAATATCTTTTGTTGTTAAAAATCGATTAATTTATTAATTAATTGATCGTAAATTAATAAGTTCTTGTAATTAAAATAAATCAATTAATTTTCATTTAACAATATCTTTTTTCAATTAAACTTCAAATTCTTCAATAGGTAAAAACAATTTCTTTCAATTATATTTTATATTCTTTAATTTTTAATCTTTAACCAGTTTTATGATGATCTATTACCGGCTGAACCTTTTAAACCTTAAATTTCTTGTATTGATCAAAATTTGGAATTAACTTTCTTGTTGGAGGATCAAATGTGGATAAGCAATTCATAAATAACATGACAAAATTAGGTACTCGAATTGTATTTTTATGAATTTCAAAACAAAAAGAAGGAAAAAAATTATAAAATTAAGAAAATAAAATCAAAATCTAGTGAAAGAAAATGTGGTCCTGCCAAAAAAGGTAAAGCTACAGTCACGGCTGTATTATATTTCCCATAACGCATTAATATGCCCCATCCCATGCCCTAGTCGGTGTTAAATTTCTTCCTATTGGGTAGGCTGTGTCGGTTGCAATCATCACCCCTAGTGCCGACTGCACCGAACCGTAACCTCATCAGTTCTTACTTAAATCACGCTCCAATAACTGCGCGTGGGTTAAGAGTTAAGACCGGTGGCGGATATCACGAAACTCTGTCTTGGGAGTTAGGACTCGAAAAGTGGACCCCATTGCATCTCTCTATATTAGCGAGGGAGAGAGAGACAGGCGGAAGAAGCCATTGGAAACAGTGTTTAGAGGGAGAGCGGAGGGATTGATCTGAAGTAATATTATATATGAGAAGCACCTGAACCAACTTAAGCTAATGCTAGGGTTTTTGAGGCTGAGGTTGGATTTGATTAGAAACCTTAAACAAGAATTTAAGACTAAGGAAAAAGACGCAAACCCGTTTTGACTAATTTGATCTTTTCTTCTTCTGTGACTCCATGTAAGTCAGCTCATTATATTCAATCCTTTCTCCTTTTATTAATAGAAAAAGATCTACACTTTGAGCGTATATCACACAAACACTTGCTTATATCATATATGATGTAATGACCCAAAAATAAGTGTTTCTACTCAGATTCTTGTGCACATTTCACATCAAGTTTGTTGTCGTCTAGCTCTCTCCGGATCCCAGTACATGTATATTTATTTATGTAGGTTGTTATTGGGAACGGGGTGGAGTTCATAAATCTATGGTTTACTCTTTTTGTTTTGCCCTTTTCCCGTACTGGGGTTTGGCTTCTGTGAGTAGATGGAGACGTCATTGAGTCTTGGGTTTGGGTATTATTGTAGCTTTCTTTTTTCAAAAGTCTTGGTTTGTTGTGTGAGCGTGAGAAGGATAAAGCTTGACCTTTTCTTCTCTTTTGCCTAGTTCTCCGGTCTTTTACTCTTTTTCAATACCGACAAGCAATCGGTCAAGGTGTATACGTTAATATAAGCCGATGGGCAATTAGGGTTTTAGCTTGTTTGTCAAACCTTCAATGGAGTTTCCCTGAATTTCCTTTTACGGTCCTTGTTTCTTTTCTTTTTTTTTTTAGCTCTTCCTCGTTGTCTGGAATTTTTCTTTATAAACAAGTAAGACAAATAGTGACGAATCATGCACGAGGCGTTGACAAAGGAACAGCTTTCTTTCTCTCTATCTCTCTCTGACGACTTAGTTAGGATGCTCTTGTGGAAGTAGTCTATCTTCTTCAATGTGGAAGTGAGACTCCTTGGTCAAACCCAGTGCACCAAGCATCAAAATTTGCATACCCTTTTTAAGACAGTTCAGATGAACCCGGAATAACAAGAACTAGGGAGATACCGGCATGGTCATTGTGTGTATAAAATAAGAGAAGCTTTATGAGTTTGGAGCATCTGATTGCAGTATTGTTGCTGATACTGTCACTTGCCCAGTAGCAATACCATGCCTAGTGGTGTCATTGGTCACCATCAACCAACGTCTCTTCTTCATTCACCTATACCCATATCGTCCCCACTCTCTCTCGCAGTTGTATTTCCTCATCTCTAACGATCTCTATCTTATAAGTTTCTACTGATATTTTTTGTATTTTCTGGTCTTTTATTGGTCCTTGCTTCTTGTTCTTCTCAAAGACGAAAACTTTTTGACATGTTTGGTGCAGAAGAAGATCAAAATGGACGGACAAGATGATATGGTTTTACTCGGGGACCCGTTTGAGGCTAGTTTAGGTGTGAGGATTAAGGATGATGGTTATGAGAGCAGGTCTGGAAGTGAAAACTTTGAAGTTGCTTCTGGTGATGATCAAGAGGGTGGAGAGGATCAACGTCGTAGGAAGAAGAAGTACCATAGGCACACTCAAAGTCAGATACATGAGCTTGAAGCGTATGATAGTTTTCTTTATCGTTTTGAGTTATAGGATCTATGCATTTCCATATCCAGTGATTGGGATTGATGATTCTTTTTATTATGATAACAGTTTCTTCAAGGAGTGTCCTCATCCTGATGAGAAACAAAGATCGGAGCTTAGCAGGAGGCTTGGTCTTGAAATCAGGCAGATTAAGTTTTGGTTCCAGAACAGGCGAACACAAATGAAGGTGATGCATTAGCTAAATTTTTCTCTGAAGTATGGGTTTTTTATTTGTTGTTTTCACTTCTTTTGGCTTTTTGTTTTACTGTTACTGAAGGATTTGAAGTCCATCATTTTTGGATTTCAGACCCAACTGGAACGACATGAGAACTTAATCCTCAGACAAGAAAATGATAAGCTCCGAGCTGAGAATGAGATGTTGAGAAAAAACATGACAGACCCAATTTGCAACGGCTGTGGTGGTTCTGTGGTACCTGGACCAGTGTCTTACGAACAAAAACATTTAAGGGTTGAAAATGCTCGATTAAAAGACGAGTTAAATCGTGTCTTTGCATTAGCCAGTAAGTTCGTAGGCAGACCACTTTCGTCCTCACCGAGTCCTATGCCTCCCTTTAGTCCAAACTCTACTATGGACTCAACACTGCCAATGGGACTTGGTTACAATGATGGAGCTGCAATGCCTTTTATGAAACCAATGAATGGTTTTATGATTAATCAAGTACCTTTTGACAGATCTTTGTTTATAGATCTTGCAATGGTAGCTATGGAGGAGTTGGTGAAGTTGGCACAAATTGATAGTCCACTTTGGAAAAAAAGCTTGGATGGAGGGAAAGAAACCTTAAACCGTGAGGAGTACATGAGGGCATTTCCTTCTTGTGGAATGAAGCCAAGTAGCTTTGTCTCAGAGGCTTCAAGAGAGACTGGAATAGTTATCATCAACAGCATCACACTTGTTGAAGCATTAATGGATTCGGTATGTTTATTTGCTTCTTCAGTATTCAACTGCTAACTCTGCTCTTTATCAATGAATCTTAGCATCTGATACAAGCTTTCTCTGTATACAGAATCAATATGTGGAAATTTTCCCTGGATTGATTGCTCAGGCCTCTACCATTGATATATTATCAATAGGATTTGATGGAACCAAAAATGGTTTTCTGCAATTGGTATGTTCATCTGCAATTTGTTTTTCTTGATAATTAAAAACTGAAAAGTAATGAAGACTTTGATTGTAGATGCAAGCTGAGTTCCAAGTGGTTTCGCCTTTTGTCCCCGTCCGTCATGTGAGATTCCTTCGGTTCTGCAAGCGGCACGCAGAAGGTGTTTGGGCTGTGGTTGATGTTTCCATTGATGGAAATCAAGAAAGCGAGAATGGACATGCTTTAACAACATGCCGGAGGCTTCCCTCTGGCTGCATAATCCAAGATATGGCTAATGGTTGCTCGAAGGTAACAGCACAAGGGAATTTTTTACCTATACTGCTAAAATTTTCATTGCAACAGAGAGTTTGTTCTGATGAAAAATGAAAAAGAAAAGAAGCGGAGATCCTGTGACCGAAAACATTGGTAATTGATATAAGTTCTAACCGAACATTGACTTGTGCTTCCTGGAACCTGTTTCTGCTATCAGTGTAACATTTGCCGCTGGTACAGGAGCTTATATGAGATTCTTCGATTCCAAAACTAATTTTGACTCATCACTTCCAAAAAGCTGTTAAACTATCATGATATCTTATGTGCCATTTTAATCTTATGCTATTTAATTTTATAAATGTGTGGTTCACGTAAATACGTGGATAAGATTTTATATAACATATAGCAAATAAATGGGAGAGACGATCTGGTCCTAAGCTATTCTTTTCCTTTACTGATTCTATATCTGCTTCCTGCATGTGGAACTTTGAATATTTTCTTATCGATCTGTGTGCGTATAAAATATAATCATTGATTCCTTCATCTTGAAGTTGGTGCATCCATGAAGTTCCTATCCAGGTAAGGCCTTGGAATTTTCAACAGTTGGTGTATAAACTATGTACATGATGTTTCTATTCCAGTCTATATTGTTATTATTATAGTCCTCACTGCCCAAGTAAGTCTGCGTTACATTGCAAATTAAATAACTTTCTTCAAGCCTCTGTGGAACATCAGTTAGCATCAAAAAACCTTTTCTTTTTCGTGTTACGTCAATTTATAGTTTGATGCAGGTTACTTGGATGGAACATTGTGAATATGATGAGAGTGCAGTGCACAATCTCTATCGACAGGTACTTAGTTCCGGGGGAGGTTTCGGTGCACGGAGATGGGTTTCGACTCTACGGAGGTATTGTGAGAGCATATCAATCCTTGTAACCCCCACTGTTTCTGGTGAAGATCAGACAGGTATCAGTACAAGACACTTGTTGTTTCATGTAAATTTGTCTGTAAAGATGTTATGCATTTGAATTTTGACGTGTGGATGCACCATTTTGCAGGACTTAGTTTGAATGGCAAGAAGAGCATGCTAAAGCTGGCTCAACGTATGGTGGATAACTTCTGTTCTGGGGTTTGCGCTTCATCTGTTCGTAGATGGGACAAGCTTCTGGTTGGGAATGGGAGTGAAGACGTTAGGATTTTGACGAGAAAGAGTATGAACGATCCTGGCGAGCCGTCCGGTATCGTGTTGAGTGCAGCAACTTCGGTTTGGTTGGGCGTAACAAGGCAGAGACTGTTTGATTTCCTGAGAGACGAACGTGTGAGGAGTGATTGGGACATTTTGTCTCATGGTGGATTGATGCAGGAGTTTGCACATATTACAAAGGGTCAGGAACACGGAAACCGTGTTTCCCTTCTACGATCTAATGTAATTGGCTAAGCAGAGTAACATTTACATCAGACGATCTTTTTCTGATAAGTGTTACCAACTGATTTGTTTCAAATGAATGTTTACAGGCTGCTACTAATGGCAATGCAAACCAGAACAACATGTTGATACTACAAGAAACCTGGAATGATGTCTCCAATTCTCTGATAGTGTATGCACCAGTTGATGCAGCATCAATGAATGTAGTTATGAATGGAGGGGACTCCAACTATGTGGCTCTCTTGCCGTCAGGATTTGTGATCGTCCCGGACGACGTCGGAACTTCCATAAAAGCCGGTTCTCTTCTAACCGTTGGATTCCAAATACTGGTGAATAGACTTCCATCAGCGAAAATTACGACGGATTCGGTGGAGACCGTGAACAATCTCATCTCCTGCACAATCCAGAGGATCAAAGCAGCTCTTCAGCTAGAATAAGCTGAAAGGTGTCAAACCATTATTAGAAGAAGCTGAAATGGTTTTTTTCTTTTTTCCTGAACACATTAGAAGAAGAAGAAGAAGATGAGAGCTCGCATCAAAAGGGCTTCGAGTCAAGAACGAACCACTCATGGATATGACTGTTAGGAGGAGGTAACTAACGCAAGCAAGAGGAAGCTACTGGATACTGGTGAACTTGGCAATGGTGGCTTTGCTTAGTGGTTCGGGTATTGACTTGGTTCGACCCGCGGGGGGTTCTGTATCTCTTAATTTGTTTCGGTCTTTTACAAAACCAAAGTTTAGTGGACATGGATTGACAATAATTGAACTCTTTTTGCTCTCATATCTCTTATGCTAAGCTTTGATGCTTCTGTATTATGTTTTGGATTAACATTTGTTTGCCTTTAATATGAATTGTGTCATTATCTTGACATGACATAATAGTTGGTACAGGTATTGAAACCAATATGACGAATATCGTACTAAATTTGATATTGGATTAAGTTTTAGTATACTACTGTACTGATATCGGTTAATACTAGGTATCATTTTGGATAATTTTTTAAATTTATGAAACAGTCCCTAAATTTTTTAAAAAATTACAAAATAGTTCATTGTCATATTGTACAGTTGTACTGTATATTTTTAACCATGTCTCCCAAAATCATAATAATAAATAATAATCACAATTTTAATTTAATTTATAAAATTAATTTAATAATTATTAATAAATATAATTAAATTTAAAATATATTTTTAAAATATATAAATTTCAAATAAATTTTGATTTAATAATTTAAAATATATAAAATAAATATTAGTTTATAAATAATAATTTTTAAATTATTTATTTTTAAAAATAAAATATTTTTATTAATACTTTATTAATAATATTATATAAAATATTAAAAATAAAAAATATTTTTAAGTTTTATTTAATTTATAATTGTTATTAGTAAAAAAAATATTTATTTTATTTAAAAAATTAAAATTTACAATAATTATAAAAGTTGAAGTAAATAAAGTAACTAATTAAAAAACTTTGAAAAAAAAAAGAGAAGGAGAGGCAGGAGGGAGGGAGGAAAAGTTTAAAAATTTTTAAAAATTTTGCAAAAAAGTTTCCCTATTTTTTTTTAAATTTCGGTATCGACCGATATTTGACCGGTACCATCAGAAACCGGTTGATACCGATCAATATTTAAATTTGGTATAACTAACCCTCTGTTTTGTACCGATTTTAGTCGAGTACGGTACGTACGACCATGAATTTCTTATTTTACTGTCAATTTTTAAAATATTAGTATTGATAATGGTTATACTATTTAAATACAATAATTAAGTTTTATCTAAATAAATAATTTGTTAACAAGGTAACATTGTATTTTAATTTTTAAGAAAGTCTTAATAAAAATATTTTTATTTTTTAAGTATGCAATTGGCACTAAAAAGGGATTAACAATTAAAATTTGAGATTTTAGTATTTGCACAATTCATTATATTATAAGGAATTTTAAGTCATTTTCACATTTCCGATACAATAGGATTTTCCCGAACTTTTTCATATTAAAATATAAGATCCCTCAAGTTTTGGGAATTTGCACTTTTGTCTCAAGTGAGAGTTGATTTTGCTATTATACCCCTGGAGTTAGCAAAGTGCCAAATCAAACAGCCCCTTCATCTAAGGGTATGTTTGAGAGCTTATGATGGAATGGAATAGAATGACAATTAATAGAACGGAATGGAATGGAGTGGAATGGAATGGAATAAATAGGTCACTCCATTGTTTGGAAGTTTAAATAAAATAAGAGAGGGACTCATTTGACCATTGTTTGGAAGTGATACTAAAAATGAATGAAATGTAATGATTTGTAATTTTTTTTCCAAAATTACCTTTGTAATAAAATATGCATAGTTACCATGAAACTATTTTAGTAACCCCAAAGCATTTCAAATTGTAGGATGTCTAGAATATAGTTTTGTCATTTTCCTATATAAGCAATCAACTTTCTTGTTCTTTTTCATTAACCCTCATCGCACTGTACTCTTCGTTAGGCATTTATTTATACAGAAAATTTTGCATAGATTTGTGAACAGATAAGTTTGAAGCCCAAATTAAAGATGGTCCCATAACATATAATAAGCGCACGTCCATCGATGAATAAAGAAGATGACACTATCATCAATAAAAATTTCTGATTTTTTCACATACAAAAAGTGTCAAGAAGATGAACACAGAAAAATAGTCGATATTTACCTGATGGAACGAAAACAGATGATCCTAATAGCTGTGGAGGAAAACGTTCGTCAATAGAAGAAGCCAGTTGAAGGAGAAATACAATGGACGTAGTAACATATAGTCGCGTAGGTATTCGTTGGACTGGGGTTATAATTTCATTAATTTTTTGAAGGTATTTTTGTCATTAAATTAGGGTTTAGAAGACAAGTCATGTCATTTCATCCCTGATCTCCAATTTGAGAGGTCACAAAATATTGGATTTTGGATGGCAAAATATGGCTTTCAAAGCCATTAATTGTTATTCCATCCTGTTTCAAAATAAACTCCCAAACAATGGCCTGAGTCATTTGAATCGTTCCCTTCCATCCTTCCCCCCACATCCAAACATACCCTCAGTCTTGAATTTTTCTGTTTTCCGTTGAAAGATACGAGGAATTCCTTTGGGCGCTCAAGATGCTATTAGAATGCAATCCATGTCTCGCTAAGTACTCCATCTTCGGTGCCCACAAGGCCCTCCCTATTTGGCCGCCGCCGCTAAAGGTCACAGTGAGGTTTCTCTCTCTATTTTTGTTAATTTAATTTAATGAAAACTAAAACTATTAGTAAAATTTGTTGTATGTTTCTGTAGATTGCGGACTTGTTGCTTGAGAATGGAACTGACGTGAATTCGAGGAATTACTGTGGCCAGGTAATGCTTTTCTGTGATTCTTAGACACAATTACTAATGTTTTGAAGGAATTGCGCTGTAATTTGATAGTTTTGTTTCATGTTCAGTTCTTTTCTATATCTTTTTGTGTTGCTTTGATTTTGATGCTGCTGCTTAATATCAATTTTCAAATTGGAACTCGAATGAAAGACTGCGTTGATGCAAGCTTGTCAATATGGGCGTTGGGAAATTGTACAGGCTCTTATGCTTTTCAGATGCAATGTGAGTTCTACTCTTGTTATGTTTGGTTGCATTTTGCTAGTGTAGTCAGGCTCAGATGATTATTGGGGTATTGTTATTATAGTTTACACGAGAAGATTATCTCAGTGGGCGGACAGCTCTATACTTTGCAGCTGTGAATGGCCATGGGAGATGTGTAAGCTTAGTTGCAGCTGATTTTGTCCCCCAGTTGTTCCTTTCAATGTTCCACGAACTCTGAGAGAAGTTGATTCAGGGGATGATTCCAGTATGAAGAGCAGATTTGATCAAAAGTAAGAAATTGTACCTGCCCCTTTTTCTGCTCATTGTCAGTGGTTTATCAGTAAATTGTTGTTACTTATTCTGGATTATTTTTTGGTGCAGTGCACTTTCTAAATTTGTAAATAAGGCAGCTAATGATGGCTTAACTGCTCTTCATATGGCTGCATTGAATGGAAATTTTGATTGTGTACGCTTCTGCTTGACCTCCATGCAAATGTGTAAGCTGTGACATTTCATCATGGAACTACTAGGATAGGTTTACTTTCTTCTTTATGCCTTACGATGTTATGTGATTTATTACTCAGTATGCTGTGATTTGTGGTTTCTGAATCCTTATATTATTGGCACCAACAGGAGCTGGAAGCACTCCTTTGGGGGGGAATGGATTTTGAAAGGCTGTCAGGCAAGAATTACTTTAGCTTTAAAACTGGATACAAATATGTTTATGATTCTGCCGGATCTAACTGATGATGTCACTGAATTTGCAGATCCTCCTTGCAAGAGGTGCCAGTCAAATGACATTAATCTACAATGGTAAATTTCTTTCTTTGTTTTCTTCACTTTTTGGCTAAGTGGTATAAGTTGTCTGTTACTTGCAAGGAAAAAGATATAAATGTAATAATCTGCTTTTTTCAGGTGGCTACCTATCGATGTTGCCAGAATGTGAGGTCGTCATTGGTTTGAACTGCTATTGACACCAAATTCTAACTCCAAAATACCTCGATTTCCTATTCTAATTATTTATCATTGCCACATTGGAGTGTAATTAACATAGCAAGGTAAAATTTGCTCTCTGCAAATTGATATACCGGCAGCAGTAAGAGGCTGTCATATATGCACTGATTTTATACATGCATTATCTCATAAAGAATAGCAAGATGGGAATTCTTATGTTACATTTTACATGCCTATTTTATCGTGATTACAGTTCAACACTTTGATTTAATTTGCTGAAATCAATAAACGCTGTAACATAAAGACATAGCAGTGATATCAGTTGTACTATTCTTTTCAGAGAGACTGGGATACAATGCTCAACAGCTGCCTCTGACTCTGATATCAGTTGTACTATTCTTTTCACTCTAATGTTATTTCAGTTGACCTTGTAACTTGGGTTCCTTCACTGGTGATGTTAAGAAACTCATTGACTATGATTTATCTTTCCTTGACAATTGTGTGTTTTGAGTAGGAGAACATATTTACAACAATTAAGTATAACATTATTAGTTGCCAATTAGTGAGCTGCTAATGCTTTCTTTTCTTTTTTCGATTAATTGAGACACATTTGACCCAATATCACTTCCCCCTAATTCTCCACCACATAATACACCAAGGCTTGAGCATGGTAGTGGAGTTGGGCTGACACTGAAATGTTCGTTTGACCATCATTTGATTCATTCAGAATCCTTTTGAAGGTTACATCAGCTCATGTATCTTTTTAGTGCACTGGGTATTGGATTCGGCATTGTTTTTATGTTTCTGATGGGTAATTCTCCCTCTACCAGGGTGGTGGCCATGAGATCTGTGTGAGATGTGCACTCTTATCTTTGCTGTACAAGCAACACTACTAATATAGTAGGACCACCGGGCGCATCCCTTGTCCTCTTTGCAGGCATCGCATCGCTGCTTTTGGTAACTTGCCTGGTTCTGCAGCAAAAGAAATGAAGCTTCCTCTCTCCCTTGGCCTCTGCACCCCATGCATGCTTCACTCTCGTGATACAGACCCACAATCCCTGCATGTGCACCAAAGATTCAAAAGACTCCTGCGGCTTCTGATTGTTCTGATAATCCATGCCCGGTCACTTGTAGCCCATTTCCTTCTGTTTCCATTCCTTTGTGCACTTGCAAGGATGGACAATGCCCTTCATCCGAACCCCGAGTTGTAGATGTAAATTGATAGTATGATATTCTTGACAATAATTCAAATTTAGAATTCACCTACGATCATCTATGGACACAATTGATTCAACACCTTCAAACCCTAAGATTCAAGATATAAACAAAAAAAAAAATGCTAATCTCGATTTACGCTCAATATGTGTAATCCTTTTATGATTGCAAATATCTTCTCTGCGTAAAAGCTTTATGCACTGTCTCCTTCTTTTCTTCATTCTTTGTTAATAATGTAAGAATTTACGTTTCTTTAATATCTGTTATTTTGACTAGAGAGAGATGGAAGAGTTTTATTAATTAATCCTAATGATTATAATTTTCTTTACAAGCTCAATAATTATTATTTTAGCCTTATTTTGTAATAAAATCAAATAACCACATTTTATAATTACTAAATTAATCTAACGGTAAAAGCACAAGACGAAATTACCCCTCTTTCTTTCACAAACATCTTTGGACCAGGACAAAATGGAAGAGCCGAGTGTAAAAGACTTGTTCAAACATGTTCTGGGGTTGAAGAAGCTGCTGCAACACAGAGCATCAATGCAATCAGAAATTAACACGCGACTGCTTTTACGTCGAATGTTGAGTGACATGTGAACGGCTGAGTCGGTGATATGGGCGAAATAACTCACAGAGTTTCTATAAGCCCGTATTTGCTTCCAGTTTATGTTCCACGCATGGACGTGGATCTCTGTTTTGAAACATAACAGTTGGATCGATGTCCTTGTAGGTGTTCTAAAATAGAGGTGAGGGTTGTAAACATGGTATTGTAAGTATAGAGATATTGTGAATAATGTAATCAATGAACATAATCTTTGGTCATTGTTATATGCTACAGCTATGGGTTTGTTTGCTAATGATCATACAAGATTTACACTTTCCTCTTATTTGTTACAATATCTTTTGCAGTTATGAGGAAAGAATATACATTCTATACATTTTCTTAAGGTATTAACAGTAACATCTCAAATAGAGTTCTTTCCAAATCTCTGTGTGCAGATGCTGGAGATTGCAGGTTCTTTCCAAGACTCCAGAAATTGTTAAAATGGTGGAGCTTGCAGGTTCTTTCCAAGATTCCAGAAATTGTTAAGATGGTGGAGCTTGATTATAATTTACGTGACACCAGGTAATATCTCACAGTCTTGGCCTCCAAAGTTGGAATAAGATTTTTTTAATTAAAAAAAAAAGTATAGCAAGGACATTTACTTTTCGCTGACAGATCCTGAGATTTCGGAGCTGATGATGAACAACAAGTCACTGATCAGTCAGATTTTCTAAGACTTTGCCACGTAAGGCTACTCATCAGCTTTAGATGCTATATGCATCCTACAATTCAAATAGATCCTCATCCTCCACCTAGAACCCTAGAAATAGCTGGAGCCCTCACCCCCCGAAACCTAGTAAAGGCAAATTAGAATAACACATAACTACTCCACGCAAACAAGTACATGACATCTCCTGATACAAATATTACCAAACTGAAAACCAGGAGATGTAAGAGATATAATGTTGTTGACAGGTGACATTACTAGGAAGCAGACTATAGTATCAGGTTATATCTGAAAAGTTGTGATCTTTTTTATTGTCGTTGGGAAGAAACCAAGCAGTTTTTTCTTTTTTCCTATGGATATGATCATCTTCTTCGTGCAGCAGTTTCTCTTTGTGCATTGAAATACACAGCAGCTACTGGTAGTCCAAGTCCGTTTTCTTCTGAGAAGCTTCTTGTGTTGAAGTAATCTCTCGAAGTTGGCGGGCTTACAGTTTGCCTTCCTCTCTGCTTAAAAAGAATGAACGCGAAACGATGGATGCCGACCACAGGCCTTGGGATCTCATAGCTCACTATTTCTCTCCCTGTTTTTCAGTCAAAATGATTCAGAACTCTTATAGCTTTCAGTGATTGCACGCTAGAATCAGACTCGGAAAGTTGTAACTCACCGAAGGAAACATCAGTTGTGCCAGGTATGTCAGTGACCATCCTGGACAAATGCATTCGTTAGTATTAGTTACTGTACGAGGAAATGTGTGCCAATGAATATGTTTGTTAGTGCATACCAGTGAAGATGTTCTCTTAGGGATGGATCACTCGGGCTCGGAGCGTCAGGGTCTGTCATGATCTTCATAAGATAGAAAACAGAAAAGCAGAAAAGAATTCCCCATAACGTCAAGCACAGTGAGGTTTTATAAGGTAATAACGCTTTGAAGTTACAGAAAAGAAAAAAAAAAAAGAGGAGCAAGAAGTCATAAGCTGTATATCTAGATCCTTACTAGCGTATAAGCAGCTCTCATGTCTTCACCACCAATCTCCACACGAGGTTTAGAAGTAATAACAGAAGGCATTAGCTCATGCCCATTAGAGACTTGCTTGTTGGAGTTGTAGATTACGATCATTTTCACACTAGGAGTGAATCCATCTACTACATCTCCAACAACTCTCCCAACAGTTAGTGGCTCTATGATTCTTGACATTGAGAAGAAGAAGAAGAAAAGGTGCAAACAAGAGGGATATTAAAGAAACTTTGGGATGTGATGTTCTTAGCTGATAATAATCCTGAGGTCTTGGTGTAAATGTAATGAGATGAGAACTAACTACTCTATGAGAGCTTTTTATAGATGCAGAGACTAGAGAGAGGGCTTGATTCGTAAGCTCAAGAAACATATCCCAAAGTGTTGAACGTACCATTCTCCATATGTAAAAGGTTGTCTATTTAAGGAAAGGACGTGTTGAAAAATGTGAGCGTGGGATGCCTTTTTTAAGAAAAATATTTGTGCAGAGAAGAAGCCACTAGGATTGGTTATGGTTTGGAGTTCTTTTTGCTGATTAGTAACAACACATCTTTGCCTTATTGGATTGATAAGAATAAGAATAAGAACGCATCTTTTCACTTTATTATAATATCTTTGGCCAAATGGGAATTCAGCTTTTAAGATGCCCCTCTCAATACACATGCTTTGTCATCGACAATATGAAGGAAAAGCTTAGGAAGGTGTAGTTGATTCAACCAAAAGAACCAACAGAGAACTGATGTTTGTTTCTTTTTTTCATTATTTTTTGCTATCATATGATGCATGTTTTGCTTTAAATAGTAAAAATGGGTGCGACTATACCATTTACATGGATTCAGACATCCCAGAATTGGCAAATTTGTAACGAAAGCCTATGCTAGCTTATGAGTGGGAAAAGGGTTGGGTTCCAGCCAACTTTGGACATTGTGATCTTATGGAAGTTTCATTTGGAATAAGCTCTCCAAAAACATCACCAAGAACATCCATGATAGCTCTCCAAATTGTGTATGTGACTTGGAATGTTGTAGCGATCATGAAACAAACACGAATAAATTAGTCAAGTGGGTGATAGAACAGATCATTCATAAGAGATTACGGACAAACGAAAATTAACTGTAGTATAAATTCCATCCGGGACACAATCTCTTTCTCCCCAGTATCAATCGAATTACAGTAAACTGCTTTTGAAGCAGATTACTCAAAGAAATTACGTGGATTCATCACCTTTCTTCTCACAGATAAAGTTGATTCACTCGAAGAAACCAAATCGAATTTTTACACAAACTATGGAAATGAAGAAGCCCCACCTCACCTCACCGCCACTATCATCGGAATCTTCCTTCCTTTCTTCCAGTACTGTAGTCTGTATAGGTTTCTGCACATTCTCAGCCAATAATTGCAACCAACATCACAAAAACTCTTAATTGAGATCTTGAATTCGAGTTACCAAAAAAGGAAGGGAGAGTAGAATTTTCTCCATTGATAATCTTCTAACCTCTTATGTATATTTTTTAGTCAGATTAATTATAAACATCTCACTTTTAATAATAATGTGAGAGTCGAAACTACTAAAAAATCTAAAGTTACTGAAAATTCGATGTTGAATAACGTCTCACTTTTAATAATAATGCGAGAGTCGAAGTTACTAAAAAATATAAAGTTACTGAAAATTCGATGCTGAATAAAGACAATAATTAATCAGCAGCTGATCAATCAATATACGACGACTCCTCATATGTGAAAATGTGCAAGCTACTTAAAAATTTAAAAGAATTTGAGGTTCAGATCTACCGCTCCTGAGAATCTAAGCCTGTAAACCATTGGAACTTCAATAAGGTGAAGCCACATTAGCTGATGGTATGCGATGAATGAGAAAAGAATAAATCTACCGTGAACTGGACACGTAGTTGATTTTGAAAGCATATTCCAATTTCTAGAATGAGACTGTCACTGACACAACCTTTTAATTTTTCAGCATAAATTAAGGTAAAAAGGTTTGGCTTTTGTCCCGACAATTGACACGTACATTTTTACTTTTTGAAGGTCGACGGTTTTGAATCAGAATCTCAGCTGTGTCGATTTCTTGTAGGCTTACAAGCTCAAATCCTGCCTGGTCAAATTAGCTAACGTGTTATTCACTTCCTTTCTTAAATTCCTCTTAATAATTGAGACGGAATTGTTGATACCAATGTTTTAAAACTTGGACTGATTATCGAATCGGTAATTTTATTGATCACCGATTTAACTGATTCAACTAGTTCAATTACCGGTCGAATCAGTGTGACGTAATAATTATGCAATAATTATATTTAATTATATATAATATTAAAAGTATTAAAAAAATCAAAAATAAATAAAATAATTGTCGGATCGGTCTGATCAGTCAATTGACCAGTTTTGATCGGTTTAGACTGGATCAACTTATAGCCGGTTTTGAAGGATAAATCGGACCGGACCACCAACCGGTCACCGATCGGACCGGTCGATCCGGTCCAGGTTTAAAAACAATGATTGATACCTTATAATAAATTAATATTGAATCTGAAACCCAATTATTAAAATTTCATTTTAAATAGATTAATTAATCGATTAAATTTTATAAATTAATAAATTTATATAAATTGAAATTAATTAATTAATTTTTATTTAATAATCTTTCTCAACTAAAGTTTAAATTCTTCGATAGATATGAGCAATCTCTTTCAATCATATTTTAAATTCTTTAATTATATTCAATTTTTAGTTGATGATGGTTTAATATCGGTTGACTAATATATATATATATATATATATATATATATATATAATTAAAATGATATCCTTTTAATTGAAATATTTTAAATTTCACTTTCAATAATCATTTGCAAATTCTTTTTTAATTTATAATAAAAACTACATCGTTTTAATTAAAAAAAGTAGTTGGACTTCGAATTGAATGGAATAATCTGAGTTCAAAGCTCGAATTTGGTTAAAATTTAAAATTTTTTAAAAAATGTAAGTTTGACTCAAAATTTAGTCAATTCTAACTTAATTTGTCGACTTTAGGTTGGACCGAACTAAATTACCAGCGCTACCCACCTCAATTATTTTAACAAAGGAAGGATTCAACATCTTCATCACCTTGACCTCAAATATTCAACAAAAAAAGGTATTTTTATTATTTATTAGCTTGATCAGGAAGCATTACCACATATTATATCTATTTTGAACTAGTTGTGTAAATATATAATAGTTTTTATAATAATAAAACTCATTACCTACAATTTATTAGGTAAGAACTAAATGAGGAATAATTCAATTGGACCTAAGAATAACATTGGGCTAAATCTTCATCCCCTAAATCCTCGCAGAACAATTCTTAGCCCTGTAAAGCCCAATTAGTACTGTAGCCTTTGATCCTCCAGTATGGTGACTTCAAGTTTGGATCATTGGCAATGAGACGGGTTAGATTAGGCCCAGTCGGATTCGATTTCGTCCGATTTCAGAAGCTTAGCGTATTACGGTCCGGTCTAGTCTAAAATTATCAGACTCAATTTGAGTTTATCAAATTTTAGACTGAGTTTAATTTTAAAAAAGATTTCAAACTTCAAGCAAGCTAACCCTAAACTCAAAAGGTTCAGATCTTCTATATCCAATATCCTGTTTCAACCCTGCTTCACCTAAAAATGACATCATTTTGAATATAAACAGACATAAAACGGTGTCGTTTTTGGTGCAGAATAAGATTAGATCAGAGTTTTGAGTACAAAGACCTGGTGCCAAACTCAAACGAGCTGAGCTTGAACCCAGCACCCCACACTTATTACAAAGCAACCAAAATTTGCAGGGGGAGATTAAATATCGCTGCGGTTCACTATTCACCTGCTTGCTTTTGGTCACGCAAGGTCACTTCACACACTGAGTACTCTTTATCTTCCCATTTTGAGCATTTAATCCTAGTTCCAAAAGCTAAACTTCTCTCATCTGTCACAGTTTCTCAATCTGAAAGTATCTTTTTCTGTTTTTTCTTTCTGGTTTTCCCTTTTGAATGTTCCAAGAGTGTACGCATCTCTTCTCTTCTCTCCCTCTTCCCAATCCCAAAAAAGCACCACTTAAAGTTACTGCTTCGGCTTCTCTGTTAAGAAATGCTTCAGTGCATTCTGACTCCCATAAGCTGCATACAACTTTCATGTAATCGTGAAACTGGTTATCGGATTGTCATTTTGTTTTATAATTTGTTCAATACGAATTTAAAAAAGGGTTTGGTTCTGTTTGATTTTGATGAGGCTGGGCGCTGTTGTTTGGATCAATAAGACTGGTTGATTTTGACTGAGAGATACCTGCAAAACAGTAAAAGGCACACCGGGAATTGATTGTCGATAGGCACCTCCGACGCTCAAGTTAGACTTTTCAGTGAGAGGTTTGGTGGCTAGGAATAAAGAGTATTAGGGTTCTGAAAGTCATACATTTTTTATGATGAGGTAATAAATTTATATAGTTAATACCTATAGAAATTAGGTCAGCATTAAGGGACGGATCGATCGACCCATGTGTCGTTCTGAGTCTGGGCTTGGGCCTAGCACGACCGACCCAACCAAAGTTAATTATTAAAAAATTTTAATTTTAGATTATTAGTCTGAATTTTAAATTTTGGTATTAAAATATTTTAAAATTTAAATTTTAGCAAAAATAATCTATGTTAAATTTTTGACATAATAAATTAAGTCCTATTAGTATTTATGTCCCATGCTGCGTATTATATTTATGCTACTATAAAATTTATTATTTAACAAATTAAAAAATCAAATACTATAAAACAATTATAAAGTTAAATGTATAAAAAGGTGTTTAATTATTTTAAAATTTTAATTTATTGAATAATAAAATTTAATTGTAATATAAATATAATATATGACATTTACATTATACAAAACTCGTCACGTCATTTATATTAATAAAAAATTTAAAGTTGAACTATTTTTGTTAAAAATTAAATATTTTAATATCATTTTAAAATTTAAAGCTAATATTATATTATAAAATTAATTAAAGCTTAAGATTTATTATATAAGTTAGATTTGCTTTAAGGGCACATATTATGAAAACATGGAGTAGACGGGTTTAGATTCTCTATTCTTATTAATTTGTTCCAACCATATTCCGATGTCATTTTATGTCTAAATGTACAAAAAATGACATGGTATCCAATCAAAACAAGGTTAGAATAGGTTAATATAAATGGAGGATTTCATGCCATAGCTATTGGTAGCTGAACCTTTCTGCTTCTTCTGTTATTTTTTTAAATAATAATTATTGATTTTGGCCTATGTTATGTATGTATCATTCATTTACAGCCTGTTTGGAAATCTTCGAGTTGAATTCAATTACATTAACGAGATTGAATTGAATTCAATTTACACTGTTTGGAACAAATTCAGTAATATTAGAATTAAATTCAATTACACTGTTTGGAACAAATATAATAATATTATAATTGAATTCAATTATTTCATATAACACATTTACCCCTGACTAAAAATAATGTGATTAACTAATAAACATTCACATTTACATAGAGCAACTTATAAATATCAATTTCATTATAAGTAATATCAACAAAAAAGCTTATTATTAAAGTTTATTAGAGATTAAACTAATTTAATATGAATTAAACTAGTTTAATTAAAATTAAGGCTAAAATATATTGCAAAATACAATTTAAAAAGCTTGTGGGAGTGTTTGGCGTGGTTTGTGCAAAACACGCGCCAACAGACTCTCCCCAAAGCTCATTTCATCAACATGGGCACATGTTTTGCAAAAATCTATGTTTTCCTATAAATTTTGTCATCGTCGCTGGTTTTCTTCCTCGCACCTCCGACCGCTCCTTGCTGCTGTCATTGTTTGCTTCCTATTTTGAGCTTCTTCGCCCATATGACCTAGGCGACTGTCGCCTGGCCTCAATGAGAAGCAATTGTCGCCCCATGGTGAGCAAATTGTCGCTCCATCATCACTGGACAACTTCTTTACCAGACGCGAGCTGCTTCACCATTCGTGTCTGGTGTTTCTTTAATAATGGATATTATTAGGTTTGTGAGTTAAAAAAGAATAGAGGCGCTGTTGGGGTTCAATTCACGCTACTTGAGACGTAAATTGAATTTGTTAATAAAGTGGGTTTTAAACCCACGACAGAATTCAATTCATGCTCTTTTTTGGGTCCAAACAGATGAAAATTTATCCTCTTCTAAACAGCCTGTTAATATTGAGGGGTTACTTGATTGATGAGTTTAGGAAATGGTTGATGAGTAAGAAATGAAAAGTTAGTGGTTAGTTGTTGATTATTATTATAGGGGTAATAGTTTGATATCTTACTTTTAAGAATCCTACATACCTTTAATTTAGTAGAGAAATGAAATTCATTCCTTAATAGTAGCTATTTTTTAAATATTTTAAATACTAATTAATTAAATACTAATTAATTAAATAATTAAAATATAATTAATTTAAAATATTGATTACAATATTTTATTAATTAATTAAAATATTGAAATATTGATTACAATATTTTAATTAATTAATTAATTACATTATAATAAATTAAAAATATAATTATTTAATTAATTACAATATAACTAATTAAAATATAATTTATTATTAGTTAAGATATTGTAATTAATTAATTACAATATATTAATTAATTAAAATATAATAAATTTTTATTTTTTAATAATTTTTACAAATTCACTACTGTAAATAATACTAATTATTATTTCTTTTTTAACTAATAATAATAATAATAATATTCCTTCTCTTTCTTCAATCTATTCACCACAATTTTTATTATCGTTTCTGCATTCACTAACCATCATGACAAAGAAGAAGAAAGAAGTACTTTTGGCCTGTTGGAGGATCAGCCTTTTTACGGAGCACATGGAAAACTGTACCCTACTCTGCTTGGTTTCAGTAGAAAGTAATCATAAGGCAACGATTTTTACTCAAGTTTCTGGCAAAGCGAAGTGTGTGTCAAAACAGGACAAATCAAACTGTCCTATTTGGCAAAAAAGCTTAAGAACAAGTACCAATATCATAAATTAAGAGAAACAGGATTAATCCCTCCTCTGTTTTTTAAAATCCCAATACAGTATCATCATCATTGGTTTATCAACAGGAGGAGCTGCTCTTAATGGATGGTTTCCAACTCAAAATTTCAATTCTATTAATCGTAGTTTTCAATTTAATTATGTCTAATCGGATGATTTTGGAATGACTCAAACTGAACCTGCCATTGTTCCTTACAGATTGAAAGCAAGTGAAAAGATTGGTGGGTTCATAGTCACATCTACCATGAGGGTAACTGTTGTGCCGACTAGTTGACACACTACGCCACTCGTTTTGATCACAAGATCACTTCTTTTAAAAATCTACCAATAAGGTATTATTTTATTCTCGCTATCAGTCAGAAACTTATTTTTTTCGATTTATTTTGTAATTAATTTATTTTTTTTAATTAAAAAAAAGGGGAAAAGAGAAACTGAAGCCACAAGCAACAGACGAGAGAATATGTTCAACATCAATCAATGCAGAGCAGGTGGCACAGTATCAGAAATTCCCATCCTTGGTTTGCTTCCTGTGAAGAGACAGGTCATGCCCACAGGCAAGCTGTCACTATTCAACTGGGTTCAAGCCACACCATACCATACCAACTCACTTTTTTTTTAAATTTTATTACATTACGTATTTCAGTATGATTGGACTAATCTTAGGCCTCTAAGATCTCCACCTTAAAAGTCCTATAGGAAATAAATCGAAATTCCTAAAATTTCTTAAATTTTTATGTAACTTGTACACTTTTATATATAAGGAGTTGCTAGATATTTAATTGGTCAACTGCTGATTGATTACTAATCTCGCTCAGCATTAAGTTTCTAGTAGCTTTCGGATTTCCTAATAACTTCAACTCTTATACTGTCACTAGAAACGAGGTGTTTATAATTGGTCCGATTAAAGAGCTTTGCTCAAAAAATCAGAAGATCATTACTAGAAAATTTTTTTCACTTTTTCTCCTTTCACGTGACTTGAGTTCAAAATTTTTTATAAAGGAATTTTTTATAAAGGAGGACCTTAAATAAAGAATTTATACTATTTAAGTCATTCGTAGTTGTCAGCAACTCCCCATTTTTTGACCCCACTCCATCTCCATGTCTCGTCAAATTCACATCTCTGTTTTTTTAAGCAAGTCAATTTCAACATAAGTAATTGCTTTTGCAATGGCAAAACCAGCCCACAACCAACAATCAATCTCTCTCAAGCTCTCAGCTTGGAAGTACTCTACTTTTAATGCTAAACGCCAACTCCTAGTTTCTTCCTTTCAGGGGCAGTATGTACCTTTGTCTCTTTGTGTCTGATAGTCTCTGGTGTCATACAGTAAGTCCAAGCCCCTTTGTGGGACCTTGTCCTCAAGCATTTTAGGACCACTTGAGCTTAGAGTGATCCTTGTGAAGACCCGCCAAAGTTTCAGATTTTGTGGGTCCTTTACTCCTTTGTGTTGGAACTTGATGGAGTAACTATACGGCTAATGATCATATAATCTTTGGGAAAAGTGAATTCAAAGATGTTATTGGTTCCAAGAGCCATCAAAGTTTAGTGATGAAGATGGACTCCGTCCCCACTTAACCTAAATTTGAATTTAGTTAAAATTTAAATAATTTAAAATTTTATCAAAATTACAAACTAAATGGAAGGGTAATACTTTATGCTATTGTATTTCTTAATAAGAATCTTATTAGGTTTGTTTGTGTTAACATGGACACTCTTGCAAGTAAGTTTGACAATTAGTTTCGAACTCAGTCCGACTTAATTTAACCTAATTTAATAGGCTTCAAGCTGAGTTTTATTTTTTATTACAAAATCTAAATTTTGGTGAAGTTCGAGCTCAGACTGTTCCATTTGAATCAATCAAAAATTCTAAAGTTTTCAGAAATTTTGAGTTTCAAATCAAATAAATTTGATTAGGTTTAAGTTCGAACTATATGCCTCAGGTCTAATTAGACTCCGAATCAAGTTTAAACCTAAGAATTAATTTTCGGATTGCCATACCCACTTGTAGGTCCTTTGGAGCATGATTATAGCTTCTTTAGTATAATCATCTTTTGTTTTTTTAATACAGTGAAAGTCTAATGGAAGAGTTTGTCGCTTAATGATAAAGTTGTTGTTTTGCTTTTTTTATGTAAAGATTTCATTTGCCTGGTTGTTCAAGATTGATTAGAAAAGTCACTATTTACAGTTAAAGTTTTAAGAAATTAGTTAATTTTTATACAATAATATAATATGTGATCGTTATCTTTTAAATTTAAGTGCATACGAATAACTTAAAAAATATATTTTTTTAATCATTTATTTGATAGATTAATCATGTTTAATTATATAAAAAATTTATTTTAAGTAACATTTATAAATCTATCAATTAAACTGCCACCTTAAAATTAAGAAAAGCAAAAATTTCTTATAATTCCAACATATTCCTCTATCAAAACAAGAAATTAACACAAAAGGAAAAAACAAGACATTGCATTAGTTATTTAACTCAAAAGTCTTAAACTTTAAATAAGATTAGGAAAGAATCTTAGGGGACGCTTGGTTCACGGAGGGTAATGGGAATGATAATAGTAATGAATATAGTAAGGAATAAGAATAGAGTATAGTCAATAATGAATCTCATTTCTCTAGTAATCTAGAAGATTAGAGTATTGCTAAAAATGGAGAAATGAAAGTATTACCTCTGATGATTCCAAACATGAGTTTTTATTCCATACTCGTGCCTTTTTTTCCATTACCCCCAAACAAGCATCCCTTAATACATGAAATCCTTCTCTATAAAATGGTTTAACAATTTGATCCCATAAATTGCAAGAACTTGCTCATGGCTGCCTATAGTTAAGAATCATATAGACTAGGTGGCTGCTGGTGTCTCTTTTCTTTTAAGCAATCAACCGTAATCATGCATAGTGCCAATAAGAACTTTAACTTATAATAATTAATAAAATATAAAACACATCACACACAAAACAAAAGCAAAAGACGAAAAGGAAAGAATAAGGAAGGGACAAAAGCCGGATTCTCAGAAGCAATTTGGGGACCTTGGTACACTTTTTACACTGTTATAGGCGTCAAACGGTCACAGGTCAGGGTTGGTAGTGAAATGTACCAGGCCTAAAAGATTAGGTCCTTAAATGAAAAATTCTGAGACTTGAAGGAGTTTATAATGCAAAACCAAAACTGAATTGCCGTTACAAAAGCACAGGTCACGTGAGTTGCGTGCCGCTCTCTGACACATGAGGTTCTTTTTGCCAAGCGCCACACTTTCTTCACAGTTAATCGCCCTTCCTTGATTGATAATGGCTGGCGCTCAATCTTCTCTCCACCGCCATTTTTAACTTTAACTCTGTTTTTCTTTAATGGGTTTTGCTTTTCTGGTTTGTTCGAGCTCATATTTTTCTTAAAGGTCTCTTCTTTTTTTTTTTAAAATCTTTTTATCTCTGTAAGTAATGGCTATGGTGTTTAAGTGTCTGCTTCTTGCCCTGTTTCTGCTAGTGCAAGCCTTCGTTTTGTGTTATGCGTCCGTTTTCTCAGACGACGAGCAAAACCCGGAAAGGAAAATTCTTGTTTCATTCAAAGCTAGCCTTAAAAACCCGAGAGAACTTTTTTCATGGAACATATCAACACCTCACTGCAACTGGGATGGAGTTGCTTGCGAGCTAGGTCGAGTCACCGAACTCGTTATAGCAAGCAAATTGCTGAAAGGTCCCGTCCCTGCTTCGCTCTTCTCGCTTTCTAGTCTCAAAGTTCTGGACGCGTCTTCGAATATGCTCTACGGTGAAGTGTCTCCGCAAATTGGCCGTTTAAAACGCTTAGAACAGCTTTGTCTTGGAGAGAATCAGTTGTCTGGAGAAATTCCGAGTCAAATAGGTGAGTTGACCCAGCTTCAGACTCTCAAACTTGGGCCTAATTCTTTCACCGGAAATGTTCCACCTGAGCTTGGAAAGTTAACCAAGCTCAACACTTTAGACCTCTCTGGCAATGGACTATCTGGGGTTATACCGAGTGAACTCGGGGAACTAACTCGGTTGCAGTATTTGGATATGAGTAGTAACTTTTTGTCTGGTTCAGTGCCTCTGAGTTTGTTGAACAATCTTCATGCTTTAGCATCTCTAGACCTTTCAAACAACTCCTTGTCTGGTGCGGTACCCCCTGAAATAGGCAATCTCACAAACCTGACAGATCTTTACATTGGCACGAACTCATTTTCCGGTCAGATACCACCGGAAATTGGCCACCTTTCACGCCTCCAGAACTTCTTTGCACCTTCCTGCTCATTAACAGGCCCAATTCCTAGAGCAATATCAAACTTGAAATCACTTAACAAACTCGACCTTTCTTATAACCCTTTGAAGTGTTCTATACCAGAGTCTTTAGGGGAGTTGCAGAATTTAAGGATACTGAACCTTGTTTACTCTGAGCTTAATGGGCCTATTCCTGCTGAGCTTGGAAATTGCAAGAATTTGAAGACTTTGATGTTGTCCTTTAATTCTCTTATTGGATCTCTGCCAGATGAGCTCTCGAGGTTGCATTTAATGTCATTTTCTGTTGAAAAGAATCAGCTTTCCGGTCCATTGCCTTCTTGGCTTGGTGAATGGAGAGAAATGGACTCTCTTTTGCTGACAGGTAACAAGTTCTCTGGGAAGATACCGCATGAAATTGGAAATTGTTCATCACTGAAGCATATCTTTCTGAGCAGCAATATGTTAACTGGTGAGATACCTAGAGAGCTCTGTAATGCAGTGTCGCTTTTGGAGATTGATCTTAGTGACAATTTCCTATCGGGTACTATCAACAATGTGTTCTCGAAGTGTACTAATTTATCCCAGTTGGTTTTGGACAGTAATCGGATTAACGGGTCTATACCAGTGTACTTATCAGAGCTTCCCTTGATGGTTCTGGACCTTGATTTCAACAATTTCACGGGTAGAATACCTGCGATTCTTTGGAACTTGATGGAATTCTCTGCTGAACATAATCTTTTGGAGGGTCCTCTACCTGTCGGGATTGGTGCTGCGGTTCAGTTGGAGAGATTGTTGCTGAGTAACAATCTGTTGAATGGCAGCATACCTCGGGAGATTGGGAATCTAACTGCACTTTCTGTTCTTGATCTGAGCTCTAATTTAATTGAAGGGGATATTCCCATTGAACTTGGAGATTGTGTCTCTCTAAGCACATTGAACTTGGGAAATAATCAGCTCACTGGGTCAATTCCTGAGAAGCTTACAGATTTGCCTCACTTACAGTGCTTGGTTCTTTCTCACAATAAGTTATCTGGGCCAATTCCTGATAAGTCATCTTTGTATTTTCATGAGGCAAATATACCTGATTCGAGTTATGCTCAACATCGGGGAGTGTTCGACTTGTCCCATAACATGTTGTCTGGTCCAGTTCCTGAGGAATTGGGGAACTTAGTTCTGGTGGTGGATCTTTTGCTACATAGTAACATGCTTTGTGGTAGACTCCCAGCTTCACTTTCAAGGTTACCCAATCTGACAACTTTGGATTTGTCTGCAAATATGTTAACAGGTTCTATTCCTCCAGAGTTTGGTCAGGCTTCTATGCTTCAGGGCCTGTATTTGGGTTATAATCAGCTTACTGGGACCATCCCTGAAAGCTTAGGAGGTTTGAGTCGTTTGGCCAAGTTGAATTTGACTGGTAATAAGCTATATGGATCGGTTCCCCTTAGTTTTGGTAACTTGAAAGAGCTTACGCACTTGGATTTAAGCCGTAACGAGTTGAATGGGGAGCTTCCCTCCTCTTTGACGCAAATGTTAAATCTGGTGGGGCTTTATGCACAAGTGAACAAGCTTCATGGCCGTCTGGATCAGCTGCTAACCAATTCCATGTCATGGAGGATTCAAACTATGAATTTGAGCAACAATGTCTTTGTTGGGACCTTGCCAAATTCAATGGGCAACCTTTCATTCTTGACATACTTGGATCTTCATGGAAACAGGTTTACTGGAGAAATCCCACAGGAGATTGCAAATATGATGCAGCTGGAATACTTTGACGTCTCTGGGAACAAGTTATCTGGGCAGATTCCAGATAAAATATGTAATCTAAGTAACCTGTTTTATCTGGATTTATCAGGAAACAACTTGGAAGGCCCTGTACCCAGAAATGGCATTTGCCAAAACATGTCAATAATTTCGCTAGCAGGAAACAGAGATCTATGTGGAAGGTCTATGGGTTGGGATTGCCAGATGAAGAGTTTCGACAAATCGTCTATGATAAATGTTTGGGGACTTGCTGGGATTGCGGTTGGATGCATGATTATCATTCTCAGTGCAGTCTTTGCCTTCAGAAGATGGGTTGCTAGAGGCAGCAAGGGTGGTGATCTTGAAGATGAGAGCAAATTGAATAGTTTTGTTGATCAAAATCTGTGCTTCTTAAGTAGCAGCAGATCCAGGGAACCACTGAGCATCAATTTAGCAATGTTTGAGCAGCCTCTCCTGAAGATAACTTTGGGAGATATTCTTGAAGCCACCAATGACTTTTGCAAGACAAACATCATTGGAGATGGCGGTTTCGGTACAGTATTCAAGGCCGTCCTTCGAGATGGAAAAACAGTTGCAGTGAAGAAATTAAGTCAAGCCAAAACTCAAGGTGACCGAGAATTTGTTGCTGAAATGGAAACTTTGGGCAAGGTAAAGCACCAGAACCTTGTGCCATTGTTGGGATACTGCTCCTTTGGTGTAGAAAAGCTACTGGTTTACGAGTATATGGTGAATGGAAGCCTAGATCTTTGGCTAAGAAATCGGAGTGGCACCCTCGAAGTCCTCGATTGGAACAAACGCTTGCGAATCGCAACCGGTGCTGCTCGTGGGTTAGCATTTCTTCACCATGGCTTCATTCCTCACATAATTCACAGGGACATCAAGGCCAGCAATATCCTGCTTAACGAAGATTTTGAGGCCAAAGTGTCTGATTTTGGACTTGCCAGGTTAATCAGTGCTTGTGAGACCCACGTCAGCACTGACATTGCCGGAACGCTCGGCTACATTCCCCCGGAGTACGGCCAAAGCTGTAGGTCTACCACTAGAGGAGATGTTTACAGCTTTGGTGTGATCCTGCTTGAATTGGTGACAGGAAAGGAACCAACAGGGCCTGATTTCAAAGAGGTGGAAGGTGGAAACTTGGTGGGTTGGGTGTTCCAGAAGATCAAGAAAGGGCAGGGTGTGGATGTTCTGGACCCCGCAGTTCTGACCAACAAATCGAAACAGGCAATGCTTCAAGTGCTTCAGATAGCCGCCATTTGCCTGTCTGACAATCCCGCAAACAGGCCTACCATGTTGCAAGCACTTAAGTTCCTTAAAGGGATCAAAGAAGACCAGCTTTAGATCATTCCTGTGACCTGACCATGTTAAAGTTTGTAGTTGTAATAAACCCTTTAAAACTAACCGCAAACAATGTTAACCGTGCAATAGTTCCATCCTTCTAATATAAATACCTATTTCCCATATATATACAGTTTTTCCTTGATTGTGAAAGATTTAGAAAACTCTTGATCATGCAGTCCTGCTGTTTCATTCTTGCTGGGGCTAGAATCCACAGAAGGTTCAGTAAAGGCTATGTTGAACACCAGCTCTGCTATTTAGTCCCTTTAAAGGGTTACCTGACGTAGGAATGGTAACGGATTTGGATTGAACCAGGTGAGGACCGAAGCAGGGCTGCAGTCTAAACCTGATTGGGTTTGGATAAGCCGAACCTAATGGACTGTCAATGGACGCAGACTGCTATTTTTGCATGCCCAAATCTAATTCCAATTGAGCCTGAATCCAAGTTCGAAAAGTCTAAGCTTGTTTGTTCAGCAAAGTTTTGAAGTTTCTCCAATCGAACCATGTCCAAATACAAACCCGGCAGATTTGAATCAATACATTAAAGCGCATATTTCTAAATTTTTTTGCTGTATTGAATTAGACCTATAAGATGCAGACAAAAAATTAGAGTTGGTTATATATATGCATATACTTCAAGTTGAGCAATCTCGGAAAATCTAAAGTCAAAACAGATGCACACTAATTATGTCCTAAAAGGAATGAAGCAACATCAAGATTTGTTGACCCAACCCAAATGGAGTTCTTAAGCTTGAACACTACACGATCAGTGGTCATCCAAGCTTCACCAGGTAAGGTTATAATAATCGCAACTGTTTCTCCACTTGGGGATTGCACCAAATAAACACTTGGTAAGAACATGAAATATTCTAAAATTAGGAGCAATTCTAATAACTTGTGAACGGGAGGAATTAACATCACACGACCAAAGTTCACCCAATGGTGTCCGAGGTAAGAATTTTCCCTGATAATAATGAATGAAAAATCTTAGGATGTAATGGTTTCGCAAACTTTCAAATTTTGCTGCAGTCGTTTCTAACATGATCAAAAGCAGAAAAATTAAATGAATAAATGTAAATTAATACCGAAATTTGTTAACACAGTTCTTTCACTGACGACAGTAGTTTTATTTAAGATTTTACTGAATCGATATCGACCACTCAACTCTTGACACTATCTTTGTCCTCACTACCTGGGAAAGTAATTCATACCCAATAGTATGACCACCTCGTACTAACCTCAAGAGAGGATTTTCTCAACAACTTTTTAATAAAAAACAATAAATGAATAACTCAAGTGATTCAACAAAATTCAACATAAATAAAAATACTTGAGAAAGAAAAGAAAAACAACTTCCTAATAGGTTCAGTTCTATTGAAATATATCTGAAAGTTGTCACCACACACTATGTGCTAATTCATGCAAATAACAATATTAACTCACAATTACAGCAGAAAGACATCAGGTAAAACAGATCACGCAAACAAACCTTCACACAAAATCTAGCAAAACCCAGACCACAATTAACCTAGGCAGAAAACACACACAATGTGTAGAACAACCCAGTCATGAGCCACACAACAAAAAAATCAACTCCCAGTCGTGAACACTCCAAGATGTCACACCCACAAAGACATCAATTAACAAACTTTTCAGCCCAAGATGGAATTATATCAACATAAAGATCACCAAGTTAGTGCTTTTATGCATTTTGTTTTATCACCAAAACAATCAAACCATAGCCCCATTTTACACACCTGCGACCAACCCAAAATCAGGCAAAGACAAAGTCACACACGCAAGGAGTTTATACTTGGAGTCACGCACGTAAGAAATCCAGACTTGGAGTCACGCATGCACACAACACGATTTGCAACAATCTCACGATGTCCTTCAATTCACCAGCGTTATCCAAATACACTTCCGTTAAAGATAGGCTTCTTTCTCACTTAAACCCTTGTCTAAAAATTCAATTCAAATAAGAAGTATTACTTGATTACACCTCATCTTAATTTAGAATTTTAATCATTATTTTGAAGATTCAATAATCAAAAATGTAAAAATTAAATAATGAGATAAATAATAAATATCTTAACAACGAAAATCTTTATCCTACTTTATGTGGGTCATTTGGAAATAATATTTCTACTAATTTGAGATAAGACTGCATATTATTAAACTTTCTCAAATTTTGTGTCTCAGTAGAATTTATACTAGGTGTTCTTGTTATTGTAATAATGAACGTCTTTAAGAATACAAAATGTAAGTAAGTCCAATCTTCGGTCTCCTGATTTAATAAAAACTAACCTTTTCATATTACTATATATGATCATCACAACATAATCATCAGAATAAAGTTGAGGTTTTTTTTTAATAAAATACTTCTATAAATAGTATGCTCATAAAAAAATGGTTCTCTTCTAACGATCTCATAATAATCTCCATTATTATCAAAATATACGCATCTTCTTCCTCTTCTTCTTCCTCAACATTATTATCATCTTCAACATTATCATCTTTGTCAGCATTAATCACGTCTTTGACATTATTTTCCCTTACCTCATCATCATCATCACCTTCACCTATTGGCTTCTAAATCAATAAAACCACCCTACCGAAAATATGAAGCATCTTTAACTTGAAAGACTCTTGGTTCGTCAATGAATGGTTTGATGGGTGGAAGACAAATTGTTTTTTAAGAGCTTTGATTCAACAAAGAGATTACTCTTCAGTTGTCAATAGTAAACAACCACAAACTCTTCTATCATAAGTTACAGACAGTCGGTATTCATATTCCTTTTGGTCGATACCGCGAATCAGTATTCATATTCCTTTTGGTCGATACCGCGAATCAATCTTCTTTTGCCTTCACCGTCTGGAACCAATAAGAATGAAACTCCTTTCCTGAACTTTGGTTGAAATTATCGAGTGCAAATCCCATATTGACTAAACATGAAAATATTAAAGAGTTTATAAGTGAAAAGAGTCAACTATTCAAATGTGTTAAAGTATTCTATATTAACTAAACATGAAAAAGATTCAAGGGTTTATAAATGTTTAGAGTCAACTATTAATATGGGATACTCTAACACATATTGTAAGAGCAATATAAGCAATTTTTTTTGAACTCCTTTTAACAAAAGGAGGCTCAAAAATAGAGAATGACACAAGGATTGAAGAAGAAGTTTGTATTTCTGTGTATTTAAAAAGAGACGTACATTATGAATACCGACTGTCTGTACCTTATAATAGAAGATTTTGCGGTTCTTCTGAGGGTTGGTTGTTTACTATTGCAAATCAAGAGTAATCTCTTTGTTGAATCCATTCTCTGGAAAGACAGTTCGTCTTCCACCCTTTATACCATTCGTTGACGAACCAAGAGTCTTTCAAGTTGAAGAAGGAAAAGGTGCTTCATATTTTTATAATGTGGGTGATTTCTATAGGGAAGATGATGATGAAGTAAATGAAAATAATTTGGAAGATGTGAATGCAATCGAAGATGATGATAATCATGCAGATATAGGTGAAAATAATGTGGAAGATGTAAATGCAGATGAAGAAGAACCTTTAATTATGAGTATGCCATCTATAAAGGTATTTTATCAAAAGACCCTGAACTCCATCCTGACGATTATATCGTGATGATCATATATGGCAACATGAAATGGATAGCGTTTATTAAACCAGGAGACAAAGATTGGACTTACTTACATCCTGCATTAAGTGTTCTCGAAGATGTTACATTATGGTGAACTTTGGTCGTGTGATGTTAATTGCTCTCCTCCAAAAGTCATTAAGATTGCTTCAAATTTTAGGCCACTTGAAGGTAATAATACCAAGCGTTATGTTGTGCAGTCTCCAAGTGGAGAAATAATTAGCGTTGCTAGACGGTTAGATGATAATGATATGACAGTTAATTGTGGAGTGTTCAAACTCAAGAACTCCAAGTGGATTAAGACAACAGATCTTGATGGTGCTGCATTGTTTTTAGGAGACAACCAGTCTATATCAGTTTTGGCTTCAGACTTTTCAAGATGTGCGAATTGAATCTACTTTCCCGATGATATCGTTGATTTTTACGCTGGTGGTTCACCATATCACACTCATAACAATGGAGGAATTCCTTGTGATAATTGTGTTTATAATTTAGAAGATGGAAGTTGTAGCAAACATTATGAATTTGATATCTCTCGTGGTCTGACGTTTTACTAATCTACATATATTTCTATCATTCACTACTCGAAGAAATAAAAATTACCCTATTTATTTGTATTTGAATTGACATATACTTTTATTTAATTATTGGATTTGAATCTATCGGGTCGGGGCTCAAACCAGTCAAGGCAGATCAAGCTTGCCATCCCTAAATGCATGTCACATATATTGACAATCATCAAGCTCTATGTACAGCCCACGCACCGATGGGCTGGCTATGCGCTAGACCTTTTTTATCCCTAAGTAAACACTGCTTTACTGGCGTCACCACCCACGTATCCCGGGCTAGCTGTACGCTAGACCTTTTTTAGCTCCGGGCGAACACTGCAATACCAACGTCACCACTTATGGGCGTGGCACGAGAACTTGAAGGAGTGGTATTAGTTCTGATACCAATTGTTACAGATTTTATGAGAGAACTAACCCCAAAATCTAGCTTAAAGGGTAGAAGAGCTCGTAAGCCTATAAATCCCAAATCAGTTTCTTAATCAGTTTCTTTTATTACCGATGTGGACAATTATATCGTTACACTCTATACAGCACGCAAACCTGAGTTCTGATGGATCACTCAGTTCTGGTATATCAAGTCTTTGTAGACACTAACAACAATGTCACAAGTTAACAAAGTTCTAATCAACACTAATTTGTTGAAACGGCGATTCAGTAAGAAGTAAAAACAGCACCGATTATGTTACAATACACGCGGCATTTCCTTTTGCTTGTATGTAGAAAGAAAAACCTGCACTAACCATCATGTTGATCAAGATGCATTCGTGATGTCACAACAGCCATTGGAGTTCAATGCCCTATTTAGAGCATTAAGAGCAGTGTTTTGCAAACAGAAGCACCCAACACAATCTGGAAAGGAAAATATGGCATCTTATGAACTATTCAAACTCTTGTGCAGCTGTTACATTTGTGATTGACTATATTACGGCCTCCAACAAAAACCAAAGCCCTCAAGAAACATACAAAATACCACGACGGTACAAGAAAAGGTTCGTCGAAGTGAAAACTGCCCATATAAATACAATCCACCAAGCCATAAACAAAGCTATTCCTTTGAGAAGAGCAATGCATCCCAGTGATTTCCCAAATGAGTTATCATCAATCTGGGATAAGCCAAGGAAAAGAAGTACCAAAATCGGCGGTGCAAAGAACTGTAACGCTACAAGACATAAGCAGTGATTGTGAAGAAAAACCTTGGCTCTGCTAAAATCCAAATCCGGGATCTTGCTTGCATGCAAATGCTGATACCAGGATAACACAGCTTCGTTTAAATACATTTGCAAGTTTGCTCTTAACGTCAAAATTTGGAACAGTCCTGAAAGCAGTAACAACCAATGCCTAAGCCTAATGAACTCTGATGGTGCAAAACCAACATTACCAACTAATTTTGCAGATCCAAAAGTACCATCCATTTCTGTTACCCTGGAACGATCAGTGTTCGTGTTAACAAGCAATTCAGCTAATGGATTAATCCAGAGCAAAGCAGTGAAGAAGACCAAAACAAAGTTGGCATATAGCATGATTCTGGCAAACCATCCACAAGAAATTATCTCTAGATTGGATCGAATCTGGTCTGTTCCTAACCAAAAGGATCGAGCGCTCTTAGCTGCAGGAATATATAGAAACAAAGCAAGGCAACCCATCAACAGAGCAACACAAACTCTCCCAAATCCATCAACTGAAACCAAATCAAAATCGACTATAGAATTGCCAATTCCAGAACAGATCATAAGCCCAAAACCGAATCCTAAAACACCAGCAACCGCACTTAACTGCCTCTCTGACCTCTTTGAGGCAGATTTCTCTAGAAAAGTTCTAGCTAAGGACACCAATACTTTCCCTAAGCTAGCAAATCCCAAGATTACAGGAATCAAAGTTCCATTTGCCAAAACACCACTATGTTCAACTACACCCAAGTACTTGGAAAGTAATAATCCGGAAAGAGCCACCAATGAACAGATGAACGAATACCTATAATCACTGAAATAAATCCGGGACTGAAGATGACCCTCATCGAGCTTTAGCCTAAAGATCTGGGCATTGCTTTCATCGAACTCAAACTTTTCCTTGGATTTAGATCTCTTTTTCACTTCAAGACCAGTCTTTGACGACAAATACTGATACCCCTCGATCCCAGACCCTGAATTGGAGCTTGAAGGTCTTCTAATGGCCGCTTTGGCACCATTTTGCTGGCCATAACTATCTGGGTGTATGTAGGTATGGAGTCTACCAAGGAACAAAAATGGGATCTGGAGAAAAACGACGAAGAGAGTGAGTGAGACAGCAAGTGAGGCTTGGAGTAACAAATTCTTGTACTCTTGAAAAAAATGTAACATCGTTTGTTCTAGGCTAAAGGGTGTCTGAAGGATTCGGAGAGATATGAAAATGTTCGTTTCGATAGAGAAAGGTTCAAACTTTGGGTTTTACTTTTTCCTTAATTCAATTTTCCTTCTCTCCCATCACCTCCGGGTTGGGAACTCAGTTCCACGTGTCTTATTTTCTGTTTGTTCCAATAGAAGAAAATGACTATACAGAATAAAAGCTCCCAAGCAAAAATATAAAAAATTAAATTATAATTATAAATTTTGCAAAAAATTGTTTAAGAACACTTGCTTGCTTGAAATAAATTTTATGTGTAATTAATTAGAAAATTATTGTATTTTATGTAAGTATTGAACAATAGTTTAAAGGTAAAAAATAATTTCGATTTAAGTGAAATTGACAAATTTAAAATATAACTTTCACTCAATTATCTTTTTCGAAATTAAAATGACTATATAAAATAAAAGCTTTGAAAAGGTAAGGAAAATATAAAAAATTAAATTATAACTAGAAATTTATTTGAATGATGATTTAAAATTAAGCCTCTATTTAGTTGGGTCTATATCAGTAGAGTTTTTGTCAGTAAATTTTTTTTTTCTGTAGATCTTTTCTGATAAATTTTTTTTTAAAAAACTAGTTGACTGTTTAACTGTCATTTAAAAAAGAGTTTTTTTAAAGAGGTTCGTATAGTAGACTGTTTGGTAATATAAAAATAAAAAGCACTTTTACTTTTAACTGTATTTTATTTTGCAATAAAAATTATTTATGTATATAAATATTATTTAAAGTATATTGAACAATATGCAATCACAATATAATAATTATTATATAATTTTAAACCATATGAAACATAAATCAAAATATATCTAACCAAATCTTTTATATAGATTATAACATAAGGTAACTAATATCAAAAATAAATATTAAAACATATAAAAAGTCAAATAATATTATATAAATCCTAAAATAAATATCCAAGTTGAGTAAATAGTTAAATACGTAATAAATGAGAAAATGAGTTTGTGAGTATTGTGAAAATTATGTGTAAAACATAAAGACAAAAGAAACTAAAAATATGCTCATTAATTGATCTGAAAATCTTACATGGAAAGGCACTTTTTTAAGAAGCTTCAAATTTGAGCTTCTTATGAAGCTATATTTTGATTGCAAAAAAAGCCATATCTATTAAAGAAGTGCTCTTTTATTTTATAGTTAAATATCTATTTTTCTTTAAAAAGGCTTTTGTGGTAGAAAAAAGTACTTATTGACCTCCCAAAAGCCTATCCAAATAAGCACTAAGTAGTATGATTTAAGTGACACTGATAAATTTTAAAATATTATTCTCAACCAATTATTTTCTTCAAAATAAAAATAGATTACAAGTCTTAATTGCTTAATAAAAATATTTTTACTTAATTATATTTTATAAAACTCACTTCTAAACTTGAACCATCTCCAAAGTCAATTTCTTCTAAGCAGTTCATCACCAAGAAATGGATTTAAGACTCATTTAATATTTTAATTACTGAATTGTTTGGTCATTTATGTGTATATTCTTTGCTTCAATCACACTCCCACCACTTGAACATTGAATTCATACTTAATAGCTCTTCCTGTCACTCACCAGAAAAGTAGTCATAGTTTTGTGCTTTTAAGAGCTTCGTGTTGCCATATCTATGGCGTGTTTTAAAAGTCTGTACTTCCATCAAATGACAGAGACTGCAGCAACCCAAAACCACAATTTCTGAGACATTAATGGAGGACCCTTTGGTCCCAAGAGATCGGAAAACAGGTGATTCTCATGTATTATTACTGAAAATTTTATCACTAATTCCACACTGCTGAGTCAAATTTTACAGCTTAAGAACAATTTGTCACGCATTGCTTTTATGAAAAAAGCTTGAACGACCAACTTAATAATTAAGAAGATAAGGTTCTCTTTCCTTCTCCACTGTCTCCATCTTTTCTTTATCTCTTCACTTGGATCCTTTTTACCTTAAAAGTTCTGAATTAAACTAAAGAGATATGCCTAATTTAACAAAAAGATCCGACCTAAATATCTTCCATCAAGTCATATCACAAAGTACAAGGCACTCCAATAAGTCGGTCAATACACTGTAGAATGAGAACTTTTTCCCATGGTAGACCCCTGCGAAGAAGCGTTAGAAGATAGAACCAAAGTTCGAAGCTTTTTCTCTGCAGATCATAGACGAGCATCTGGGGTATTTCCAGGCCATGAAACCTTCTCTAAACCACAAAAGTCGTCTACTTTTAAAGCTAAATTACACTGATGATCTCTTCCATAAGTTGCTACAACTACTGCGTTACCATTACAGATTACTGTCAATCAAGAAAAGGAAAAAAAGAACATAAGAAGGCAAGCACCAAACGAAGAATCTTTCTCAGTTGACAGGTGTCACCGGTGCAATTGTTACATTAGGAGAGTCTCTTTCATCTTTATCACCACCTCTGTTCCCAGTCTGAGGGACCACCTGACGCAAACAAAATTAAATGAAACTCAGATCTATAAAAGATCAAGAACCCACGTTCCAGAATGATGAATTATACTCGTTGAGACTCACATTTATGATGTTTTCTTGTAAGAAAATATCAAGAACAGTCCTTTGATTTTGAGGCAGTCTAATGTGTTAAAACTAGTAGAAAACAAACGATAATGTTGATCGACTAGCGTAGTTACCAACCTGATCTTCAGATGGATCGTACAGCTGAGATGATATTCTCCTTGTTCTCTTCTGGGTCCTTTCATCCATTATTCTGGTTCTTGTACCAACAATTTCTGTTGCCAATACACCAAAAGCCAACAACAAATATTATTCTTATCATCATCAAAGTAAAAAGAAAATTGTTTTTTCTACATAAAGTGAATCTAATCCTCCACAAATATCTTCAAAAACGCATATTCGACATTTTCTATGTCAAATCTTTGTTTAAACACAGCCATTTTTTCCCCCAATTAGAGTAAATAAAAACAAGAAAGGGAATATTAGAAGGTTTGTAACTTGTAATCATCCCTCGGCAATCGTCAGCAAGTCCAACAAGAACATGAACTCTTCTAATCATAGTATATCAAACAATCTTGATGAAGCAGGTGGTAGCAGGAGTTTTGCTTTAAGACCCTTTACAGATTCATGACGAAGATCGAACAAAAGGGTGTTTCAAAAAAAAATGCATGCAACACAAAAGAAGATACACCATGAAAAGAAGAAGAGGCATTAAAGATCACATCACCACTTTATCATACCTGAACAAGGTTGCTTCTTTCGTCTTTGTGATTTCAAATCCATGGTTGATTCAGAGCTGTCCGGCAAGTAACGATCGAGACGAAGAAATCTGTTGTCACTCTCAAGCATTGTACGGACGAAGGAAGCCTCCATGGAGTTAAGAAAGCGAAGGTGCTTCTCGTTCGTCCACGCCTCCGTTCGGCTCTTGGTGAAGTTGGGGTCCATGTCACCGGAAAACAGGTGGTGGGGCTTTGTTTACAACTTTTCTACTGCTTTTTGTCGGATTTTCAGGAAAAACCGTGTGGTGGTTTCAGTGTTACGTACGTATATATAGAGACAGCTTCAGTAAAACATGACTTAGCATCTGATCCAACAAACTTAAGATTTTTCTCACGTGAATTTCCTTTTTGTTTTGTAAATAATTACAAATTTGGAGAAGATCACGTTTCTAACATGAAAATTACATGTCTTAAGACTACGTTGGAAGCGAGTAGGAAGGCGTGGAGTGTACTCGAGAGGGTAAGAATAGAAGAAGTGACCATGAAAATATCTGGAGATCAAATGAAAGGTTTAAAAAGATATTTTTGGGATCAACGAAGAATCCTTCGAGAAAATTAAAACATAAAAAAAACAAATCTTTTGGAAGTGTGTGCGTGCTGTCTATTTTGCATTTACCAATGTGTCCTCCTTCAATAGAGGTCAATTTGGCCATTGCGTTTTTACCTCCTTGTGTGCATATAAGTAGGTGTGACACGATAATGTTGAGTTTAGTTGTAAGTTTAAATGTTAGAATTTGGTTAAATTCAACCTTAAATTTAACAAAATTTTCTCAAATTTGACTAATAATAAAAAAATAAATTAATTCAATTTAAAATCAATAAATTATAATATATTAAATTTAAATTTAATTATTTTGATTCGGTCAAATTCAAAAGTCCGAGCTTAATATGTCCAAAGGGGGGTGTTTTATTTGTTGGAATCTGCTATTGAGCTTTGGGGGTGATGATCTTAAGTGGGAAAGAAATGGAAAAACGAAAAACAAAAATGGAAGAACATAATAGGTACTATTGGCTTCTATTTATTCTTTATACAAGTCTAATGTACATATTATGGAGTGGAACCAAACAATTTAAGGTTCATTGAAGTTGAATTAGCGAGAGTAAGATTAGGTATTACTGAAACTTCTCATACGTCTCGTTGCACCAAAATTTTTACTAAATTATTGTTTTTTGTCAAGTCACCCGATATCCGATACTACATAGGCAACCGACTAGTCCAGATTCAAGCCGAGTAGGACTCTTATGGGACGGTAAAGCTCTCCCTTACAAGTACTAAATTATTGTTATTGTTATTATTGAAGTTATATGAGAGAAATTTATATTATAGAGTGGAACCAAACAATTTAAGGATCATTGAAGTTGAATTAGCGAGAGCAAGATTGGGCAGGCATTACTAGACCTTCTCGTTCGTCACGTTTTACTAAGATTTTTATTACATTGTTATTGCGGGTATTGTTGAAGTTGAAATTTATGACTAAACTTCAATAGTGATTGAAGAGCTTCTTTAAGAACTCTCAATGATGCAGAAGCTCATATCAACCATCTTCATGTCCAAGCGAGGTAAAGTGCAACTATGAGACAGTGAATGGACCTACTTTCAAAAGATGAGAAGATGTATAATGGTTGAGAAGATATTTACATGCAAAGTGAAAACAAAAAGTTGTACGTTTCAGTCATAACAAAATCATCACGAAAACATAGAAGAAAGCAGGAATCCAGAAAAGGGTATGTAGCAAATTGCATCAGCAGCTATACTCCATTAGCTGGACGCAGAGAACCTTGTTTGAGGCAAATTAGCTTTACCTTCTTCAATTTCTATATCTTTAACACCGTCACTTATTGCAGATAAATCGATTACCCCGTTCTTTTGGTTTGCATTATTGTTTTCTTCTTCCTCTTCATCATCAAAGATTGAACCCTTCTGCCTGAGTTCCTTTACTTTCCGATATTCGTCATAGTGAACTCTTCTGTGCTCCCTAAAAATTGCACTCCTACCTGTTTCTGAATCTAACGGCAGTGAGAGAAACGTACATCAGCCATAAGAAAAGAAAGGGTCTGTCGTGCCATGAGAATCGGAAATAAGTAGTGCATGAACAATAGTATTACCACAGGACTGATCTTCTCCATCTTGTTCCATCGGATCAGCCTCATCCTCAGATGATGGCCAACCACTGGATCGCCTATTGGGACTTCCACTAGACGATGCCATGGTATCCAATGCATTCTGCAGTTCCTCAACATGGTTTGCATCACTGGCAATCTGATCAAAACTACCCCGCCTAGGTGACAAAGAACCTACAGTGATAAAGAAAAGTATATAGTTTTCAAAGATTAGGAAGGTACTACTTTCAGAGGTAGAAGACGGGGGGTCAGGAATTATACAATACTAAAGTCATCAAGGTTAACAGTGAATGAGGCACTGTTGCAAACAATTAGCAGAATAAAAGCTTTCCACTGATGTCCATCCACATTAATTTGTGAATATTCCACCTGTTTTTTTAGGAGAAACAAAGAAAAAAAACATACCATCATCATCAATCATCGGGTGGTAAGGAGTCTTCGGTTCAGTGATTTTCTGCCTTACAGGCTTATTGGCTTCAATTTCCCCCAGATTAGTCTCATCCCATTTTACACTACTTCTGTTACCCCTATGAATGTGATGAAATTAGAATATCACAAGTGTTAGCTTGAGTAATGGAATGTTAACAAAGAGACCTACTTCAGTTGCTAACAAACATATCAAATCAATCCTAAGAATATGATTGCGATACAAAACCAAAAAGCAACATTCTGCTAAATTCCATGATGCTTAATCATAACTATAAGAAAGTTGACTATCTTGAAAAAAAAAAAACTGGTTCTTCTATGCACCATAAGAATCATATGATCCATAACAACTAATCATGCCAATAAGAGGAAAATACAAATTTGGGCAGAAATGTTACAATGTTGCATAAAGTTTTAAGAATTTCAAACCAAACCTCATTATGCTGAGCCATATATTCGTAGTGATCAAATATACCATCAGTAAAATGAAGTTATGTCCGAAGAAATACAAAAATAATCATAGTAGCAGAAAGTAACAGCACTAACACTTATACACAAATATCCTAAAAGGACAGCAAATAAAGAGAAGTGTCGGGGGGAAACTGTTTAAGTTACTTCATTTTTTTCAGAACTTGCAATCTTCTCAATCACCAATCTCAAGTAAAGCACTGATATGACCTGATTACAGTGAATCATGAGAAAGCAACAAGTTAAATTGTGTTATGAACGAACCAATATGCTGCATAATAACAACGATAGATAAATTACCAAAAACAAAAAACAGATAAACACGTGATAGTTTATAAGAGACCATATTATCATCAGATGGAGTCCATCCACCAGATTTTAATGACTGTTGTTCAAATTAGAGAGATCAGGAGTAAGAGAGGTACTACGAAGACAAAACCATCAGAACTTCATAATAAACTAAAGTATGAAAGCCACTAAATCTCAAAACAGCTACAATCTGCACATCAATCGAGGAAAAAATAATTTTCCGTCAAACCAACTTAGAAGGACACTGAAAGGAATCACTAGAGTTATTTTGAGGTCATACTGCTTCTATCCATACTGCCCCAATTTAAAGCAATGTCTCAACTGACCACAAGCCTAACCGGTAAAAGGTGAAGAAATGCATACAGAAATTAATAACCCCAAACACAACGTTCCATTTCCTAGATGAAAAAACAAGATAAGAAGAACTCCCTTAGATTGCCTGTTAGAACAAGCATAACCATGATATGATACTAGAGGATGTGTGTTGACCGAGTCTCTCTTATCAGTTACTAGTTTTTGTCTGTTACTGATTTTTAGCAGTAATGGGAGTAAATCTTGAAACCTTGTTGGACAAGTTGGCTGGTCAAACTAGACGTGCAATTGACTCCTATATTTTCCCCATTCTCCATTTATTTTGTTTCCAAGTTGTTTGAGTGGGTATATCCACTTCCTTTTCAGTTATCGCACGTTTTCAACTTTCATGTTTGTAAAGTGGTGCGCCACGCGTTAAGGATTGTTTCATTGTATAAATTCAGATAGTTTCAATGAGAAGTGAAGGAGAATTATCTGACAAATCTTATTTTTCTGAACTCTATTCTTTCTCTTTTGAAATTTCTTTAAAATTCAACTATCAGTGGTATCAGAGACAGGTTGGCTTGATGGGAACACGGCAACAAGCAAATGCAGAGTCCCGTAATGAGGTCACCGAAATGATAGGGAAACATGAATCCATGTTTGACCAAATACATGTGACTCTCCAAACTTTGATGACCAAAATGCAAAGTATGGAAGCCTCTATTACCCAATTGAAGGGGTGCTCTGACAGTGAATCCCTTCGCTTACCATTCAATTGCCAATAATCCTCACGTAGGCAACAACGGCCCTCCACCAAATATCCATGCTGCCAACCACCATTCACAAGGCATATCATCAAACCATAATCACACATCCAATTCACAAAATTCAAACTCTCGCCACCACATAAAACTACAATTTCCTGAATTTGACGGTAAGGACCCTCATGGGTGGATCCATAAGGCTGAACAATACTTTGATTTCAAGGTTATTGATGTAGAGGATTGAGTACAATTGTCTTCTTTCCACCTCAAAGGAGTGGCATTGCGGTGGCACCGATGGTATGCACGCTATCAATGACCGGTTAGCTGGACCGAATTCACTAAGGCTGTGTTGAAGCGATTTGGGCCAACCGATTATGAGGACCCTTTAGAAGCTCTTAACCGCCTTCGACAAACATCAGATTTGACATCACATCAAATAGAGTTTGAAAACTTGTCTAATCAAGTGGATGACTTACCTCACCATTTCCTAGTCGGTTGTTTTATTGCAGGATTGAAGGATGAGATACGATTGGAGGTTAAAATCAAACAGCCACGTATATTGGCAGATGCAATAGGCGTGGCAAGGTTGGTGGAGGAGAAAAGCAATGATAGGAATATCAGTAGAGAATTGTATTATTTATGTAGATGTAGGGTACAATAGCAGTATAACTCCTGGAAGATAGCTCCCAGGCCAATACAGAATCTGTATTTCCAGAATATGAATGATCATACCTCCCCTCTCTATCAGATTCCTCTATATCCCTACATTCCCTTCCCACTTCCTCTCTCCATAACTAACTCCTAACATCCTATGTGGCATCTACCCCCTTCCCCCATCTTACCCCTACGGATGTAAGTCTGGATAGGCTTAGTGGGCTGTATACTAACACTACCAGGTTGATCACTAGGAGGAATGCTAACAGTTCCCTCCTCCTCAAGATGCACCTTGTCCTCAAGGTGAAGGGAAGGGTATTGTCCTTCGATGAAGTCTACTTCTTTCCAAGTTGTCCTACTTCCAATTCCTGATGCTTCAAATTCTGCTGTAGTGCGTGGGAAGAAGTAGTATGCATGTTGATTCCCTGTAATGTAACCTCTAATCCCTTTCGATAGACTGCCATGCACATTTTCTTCTAATCTACCTTCACCACCCCTAGTGTTTCTAGCCATGCAACTCCTAAGATTAGATCAGGTCCTCCCGTATCAAACACATATGCATTCACCCTAAACTCTTCTCCATTAAACTCTAGCTTAATCTCCTTGCAAACTCCTTGTGAGAAGGATTGATGCCCATCCCCCAACCTAACACCAAAAGTTCTGGTTGAAGTGACAGTGATACCCATAACCTGAACCAATCTTCGGGACACAAGGTTGTGGCTAGCTCCACTATCAACCATTATGACAATAGGCATTTCATTTAACTTGCCTATTAAAACCATCGACTTCGAGGGTGAGAATTGATCACTTCCTAATTTCATGAACTCCACAGAATTGCACACTAACTCTCAATCTTCTGGCTGATCCCCTACCACTGGTGCTTCTCGGTGAATTTCCCCTACGTCTGATTCATCACCTTCCTATATAATTAACCTATATGCTTTGTCTGGACAATGGTGGAGTGGGCCGAAAGTTTGCCCACACTTAAAACACAATCCCTTAGCCCTTCTCTCCGTCAGTTGTTCGTAGGTCAAGTTCCTCGTTCCTCTCCATTTCGAGTTCCATGGTCGCTGGCCTTCAATAGAAGTGTGACGGTTTTCCTTGGGTAATTCTTTTGCTTCGTTCTTGGTATTGCCAGCTGCGTGGGTTGGTGGGACTGAACGGTTAGTGCTGGAAATATTTAATCGGTACCCAAAACTTGAGTGAGAACTTCCGTGTTTAACTTTTCCTTCTCCTGGCCGTATCACCCCTTCACTGACTAGCTCTCTCTCTACTTTCCTTGCTATAGAAATTAATCGAGTTCGGGTTGGGGGATCGTGAGTGCGAACTCTGTTTTTTACTTCATCACGTAAGCCTCCCAAAAAATAACTCATATGCCACTCCTTTGGAAATTGACCAATCTGCGACCCAAGTCTCTCAAATTCCTCGATATACTCATCCACCGAATCACGTTGGGAGACCGACTTCAATTGTTCTATCGGGTCACTCTCGTCCTTTCCCCCATAACGGTCGAACAACGATCGTTTGAATCTTTCCCAAGTCATACATGGGTCCAACTCACGTAAAGTCATGAACCAATATAATGTCGAACCCTCCATACAAATCTGAACCATGCGAAGCTCAGGAGGGATTTCATGAATCATAAAGTAGGATTCAGCCCTCGTGACCCATGTGAATGGGTCGTCCCCGAGGAAAGCTGGGAGGTCGACCCTACGAGCTGTGTTCCGATATTCTTCCCACGCATGGGCCATCGCCGTCGATGACACGTGGTCACCTTGTCGGTGTTGCCCAGACCCTTGCGGACCGATAGCGTGGTGCCTAGGTCCTTGCAATCCACTGGCAGTTCTGTCATTGCCGGCGGTAACCGAAGAGAGTTACGCAGGTTTTTCATCACCACCAGAAGAGGACGCATGTTGAGTAAATGCTGATGGTTCTTCTTCTTCGCCCATTTTCTGTTTCTGCGAGTTTCTAGCCATCAAGGATTGAAACCCATCCCTCATCTCCGATTGTAATAGATGTTGTAATTTGGCCAGCATCTCCACGCTGGCCATCAAAGAGCTCAGTTGCGATTGAAGATCCTTCAAAGTGGTGTCATGCGATTTAACCATGCCCTCTTATGCTGAGAGGGATGATTCCTGCCTCCTAAGAGATGCCTTCATTGCTGATACTCTAGCCTCCATTCTAGTTTGCATACAATCTCTACCCTCTTGGCCTCTCAATGAAAGCACCCATTGATAGGAATATTAGTAGAGAATTATATTATTTACGTAGATGTAGGGTACAGTAGCAGTATAACTCCTGGAAGATAGCTCCCAGGCCAATACAAAATCTGTATTTCCAGAATATGAATGATCAAACCTCCCCTCTCTATCCAATTCCTCTATATCCCTACATTCCCTTCCCACTTTCTCTCTCCATAACTAACTCCTAACATCCTGCCTATGTGGCATCTACCCCCTTCCCTATCTTACCCTTACGGATGTAGGTCTGGATAGGCTTAGTGGGCTGTATACTAACACTAACAGGCTGAGCACTAGGAGGAATGCTAACAAACAATCTCCAGAAAAAACAACACAACTCTACAGGGACTAACTGGGCGAATAAATCAACTTCAAATCAAAGTTTGTTAGGACCAATTCCTAAATCCAACCCTGATTCTTCTACGACTTTGTGAAGGCTCCGCCGAATTTCGATCCAAGAAGCCAAGGAAAGAAGGAAAAAAGGACTCTGCTACTATTGTGACGAGAAATACACTTTGGGATAGCGTTGTGTGAAGCCGCAATTATTCTGCATCGATGAGTCCATTGTGATTAAAGAGGAGGAAGATGTTTTTAGTACAACTAATAACATGCCTGAAATTTCACTACATGCCATAGCTCGGATGGATCACCCACAAACTCTCTGATTACCTGGTAGAATCAACAGCAAAGAGGTCTCCATCTTAGTAGACAGCAGCTCCACTCATAGTTTTGTGGATCAAAACCTTGTCAAGACGTGGGCTGCAGGTGGTGAATGATCAATCTCTACAAGTGATGGTGGCTAATCGTGAGAAGGTGACATGCGAAGGAAGGTGCTTGAACGTGACTCTGGCCATCCAAGGGTATTTAACTTTAGCCGATTTCTTTGTATTACCTGTGGCTGCTTGTCTAGTGGTGATGGGAGTCCAATGGTTGGCTACTTTGGGCCCAATAGAAACCGACTACAACAAACTGACCATGACCATAAAAGGGGATGATCAGACTCATACATTCCAAGGGGAGCAATAAGGAGAGATGGGTCCCCTATCCAAGAAGGACGGTAGCCTTCACATGGCCACTAGTTTTCTTTTGCAGGTTAGCAGCAGTTGCACGGACACAGATTCTAAAATTCATCCAGGCCTTCAACAATTGATTTCGAAATATCAAACGGTGTTTGAACTGCCCAAACAACTACCACCTAGACGTGAATTTGATCACCACATACCCTTGCAAGATGGTAGCCGTCCCATATCTGTTAGGCCTTATCGGTACCCTTTCTATCAAAAGACGGAGTTCGAGAAGATGGTGAAAGAGATGTTATCAATAGGTCCAATCCGACCTAGTCGAAGCGCATTCTCATCTCCCGTGCTTTTGGTCAAGAAATCCGATGGGAGTTGGCATTTCTGTGTGGACTACAGGGCCTTGAACGAGATAACCATAAAGGATAAATTTTCGATTCCCGTAATTGATGAGCTCCTTGATGAACTGTATGGGTCGGCCTATTATACAAAATTGGATCTTCGCTATGGTTACCACCAAATTCGGGTCAAAGATGTAGATATCTATAAGACAGCGTTTCGAACCCATGAAGGCCACTATGAATTCGTAGTCATGCCTTTCGGCCTTACCAACGCTCCTGCAACATTTCAAGCTTTGATGAACGACATCTTTAAACCTTATTTAAGGAAGTTCATTTTAGTATTTTTTGATGATATTTTGATATAAAGCAGGAGCTGAAATGAGCATCAACATCATCTTGAGAAAATTTTGTAGATTCTTAAATCTCACAGTTTATTTATCAAGGCTAGTAAGTGTCAGTTCGGGGTTACCGAAGTCGATTACTTGGGGCGCATTATTTCTCAACAAGGAGTCTCTGTTGATCAGAAAAAATTGAAGCAATCAAGAATTGGCCCCAACCGACTAATCAAACCAGTGTTCGTGGATTTTTGGGCCTGACAGGATACTACAGGAAATGCATCTGAAATTTTGGAGGTTTTGTTGCTCCTTTGACTCAATTATTAACTAAACATGGTTTTTATTGGAGTTCAGAAGCTTTTGAAAAATTAAAGGAAGCTTTATCTTCATCGCCCATTCTACCACTTCCTGATTTCACCTAGGACTTCGTGGTTGAAAGTGATGCCTGCGGAACGGGAGTTGGAGCCATATTATTACAAAATCAAAAGGGACAACCTTACACTTATCCACCTATGAAAAAGAAATGTTGGCCATCGTCAAAGCAGTTCGAAAATGGAGGCCCTATCTTCTCAGTCGCCCATTTATCGTTCGGACAGATCAAAGAAGCCTTAAGTTCTTACTAGAGCAACACATCACAACCCTGACACAAGCTAGATGCCTTCCGAAGTTATTGGGATATGACTATAGGATTGAATATAAATCAGAGAAGGAAAATCAGGGTGTAGACGCGCTGTCACGTGTTGGTGAACTGCATATATCTATTGTTTCATTACCTGTGGCAGAGTGGTGGAAACAACGTCAAAAAGAAGTTAGTCGCGACCTTTTTTACGTGGGTAAGGTTAGCCAAATTTCAAGTAAACAAGCTTTTTGCCTTCAAGATGGGATTTGCTATTTTAAAGGGAAGAGTTATCTCAATCCTAATTGTTCACTAATTTCTTTTCTGTTAAAAGAGTTCCATGCAATAGTAATAGGTGGGCACTTTGGATATTTAAAAACACTAGCACGAGTCAGACAAAATTTCCATTGGCCTGGACTCCATAAAACAATGAAGCGCTTTTTGAGGGAATGTTCAATCTGCCAAAAAAATAAGTATGAAACTATGAAGTCGGCTGGGCTCCTCCAACCATTACCAATTCCTGAATCTGTATGGTCAGAAGTATTCATGGATTTTATTGAAGGATTACCTATCTCCAAAAGATACAATGTCATTATGGTGGTGGTCGATCGATTGTCAAAATACAATCACTTTATTCCCTTACGACATCCATTCAGCGCAGTAGGAGTGGCTACCGAATTCCACCATATGGTCAAGTTACATGACATTCCTGAATCAATCACAAGTGATCGTGATAAGGTATTTTTAAGCTCCTTTTAGTCTCAGTTATTTAAACCGCAAGGTACGGAACTATAGATGAGCACAAGTTTTCACCCTCAGACTGACGGACAAACTGAAGTGGTCAATAGATACTGGAACAATATCTTAGGTGTTTCACTGGTGAGCAGCCGCGAAAGTGGTTTGATTGGCTACCTTAGGCCAAATTTAGCTATAACACAAGCTATCACTCTACCGCCAAATGCTCACCCTTTGAGATCGTTTATGGACGTCAGCCTTCTACGGTGCTATCGTATATTCCTAGAACCACTAGAGTTCAAGCCATTGATGAGCACCTTCGTGATCGAGTAAAAGTTCTGAAGGATTTGAGGAGTAATTTGAGATTGGCACAGGAAAGAATGAAGTTGCAGGCTAATAAGCATAGGAGAGAAGCTGAATTTTCTGTTGGGGACCTAGTTTATCTCAAGTTACAACCTTATAAACAATCAACTATTGCCTTTCGAGGGTCTTTGAAATTATATCCTAGATTTTATAGACCTTTTGAAATTTTGGAGAAAATTGGAACGGTCGCTTACAAATTTCTCTTACCAGAAGGAGCGCGGATTCATAACGTTTTTCATGTAAGCCTTCTGCGGAAACACCTTTGTGATAGCCCTCCTCCACTGGCCTCTCTTCCTCCGGTAACAGAAAACTCTATTGTCCTTCCAACACCTGAACGAATTCTGGACAAGAGGGTCATTCAAAAGGGGTGTTACAGGCCTTCTATCGAGATTCTGGTGAAGTGGGCTGGCACTCTAAACTCGAATTCTACTTAGGAGAACCTCAAACGTTTTTCATGCACATATCCAACTTTTGCCCTTGAGGTCAAGGACAATTTGCGAAGGGAGGATTGATATGATAATAGAGGATGTGTGTTGACTGAGTCTCACTTATCAGTTACTAGTTTTTGTCTGTTACTGGTTTTTAGCAATAATGGGAGTAAATCTTAGAACCTTGCTGGACAAGTTGGCTAGTCAAACTAGACGTTCAATTGACTCCTATATTTTCTCCATTTATTTTGTTTCCAAGTTGTTTGAGTGGGTATATCCACTTCCTTTTCAGTTATCATGTTAAAGAAACGATAATTTTATTAATAAAAGGACTTGAATACAAGACTCAAAATACACCGAAGGTAAACAAAAAATGGAAGAACGAAGAACGAAACCCAGACACACACTACACTTTAGGACTCTTTTCTCTCTCTTTTTGTGTTGTATACAAACCGGTGCTAGGATTGCCTATTTATAGGCATCCATCATTGACTGTTACAAGTTGTAAGAAATTTCTAGATTTTCAAGTTGCCCACTTGCACGATTTTTCTTTTCTTTTTTTTACAAATCTAGAGTTTTCTTAAATCTAGAGTTTTCTACAAATCTCTAAAATTAGTTAGTGATTTCTAACACTCCCCCTCACCAACTAATTTTTCTTCAAAGTTTTTCTTGAGATTATCCCAAGCTGCTCGCAAAACTCTTCATGTTTTATTCCGCTGAGACCCTTTGTGATTATATCTGCAACTTGGTCTTCTGTTTTGATGTACTTCATTTTTATATCGCCTTTGAGAACTTTTTCTTGAATATAATGATAATGTACCTTCACGTGTTTTGTCTGTGCATGGAATACTGGATTCTTCGCTAGTCGTATTGCTGACTGATTATCACAGAATAGCTCCATCAAGTAGTCTATTGGTTGATTTAGATCTTTTAATAACTGTATGAGCCATGTGCATTCTTGTGCTGCCATTGCTGCGGCTCTATACTCGACTTCTGTACTTGATAAGGACACCGTTGGTTGTCTCTTACTGCACTAAGAGATTACTCCTGAGCCAATGTTGAATATGTATCCGTTTGTTGATCGTCTTGTGTCATAATCCCCAGCATAATCAAATACATATTCAACATTAGCTCAGGAGCAAACTCTTGGTGCAGTAAGAGACAACCAACGGTGTCCTTATCAAGTACAGAAGCCGAGTATAGAGCCGCAGCAATGGCAGCACAAGAATGCACATGGCTCATACAGTTATTAAAAGATCTAAATCAACCAACAGACTACTCGATGGAGCTATTCTGTGATAATCAGTCAGCAATACGACTAGCGGAGAATCCAGTATTCCATGCACGGACAAAACACGTGGAGGTTCATTGTCATTATATTCGAGCAAAAGTTCTCAAAGGCGATATAAAAATGAAGTACATCAAAACAGAAGACCAAGTTGCAGATATATTCACAAAGGGTCTCAGCGGAACAAAACATGAAGAGTTTTGCGAGCAGCTTGGGATAATCTCAAGAAAAACTTTGAAGAAAAATTAGTTGGTGTGAGGAAGTGTTAGAAATCACCAACTAATTTTAGAGATTTGTAGAAAACTCTAGATTTAAGAAAAATCTAGATTTGTAAACAAAAAAAGGAAAAATCTGGAAAAATCGTTCAAGTAGGCAACTTGGAAATCTAGAAATTTCTTGCAACTTGGAACAGTCGGTGATGGATGCCTATAAATAGGCAATCCTAGCATCATTTTGTATACATCGCAAAAAGAGAGAGAAAAGTGTCCTAAAGTGTAGTGTGTGTCTGAGTTTCGTTCTTCGTTCTTCCATTTTTTGTTTATCTTCGGTGTATTTTGAGTCTTGTATTCAAGTCCTTTTATTAATAAAAATATCGTTTCTTTAACATATCACACGTTTTCAACTTCCACGTTTATAAAGTGGTGAGTCACAAGTTAAGGTTTATTTCATTGTATAAATTCAGATAGTTTCAATGAGAAGTCAAGGAGAATTATCTGACAAATCTTATCTCTCTGCACTCTATTCTTTCTCTTTTGAAATTTCTCTAAAATTCAACTATCAAACCATTCTCACCATAGAGCACACGGATATCTACAAAAGGAAGACCTTAATATACAATGAATTAGCCTCAATATAGTATCAATAATTGACCAAACCCGAAACCAAGCTTATAATAACTCATGTTCTTTCGCAAGGCTGTCTTTTGATGCATATAGAGACATTAAAACAAAAGGCATACTATGAATCAATCCCTCAAACACAAGAAAAAGATCGAAAAGTTCAACCATTCAACGATTTCCAGAAAGGTGATTCTTTGATTCGTTTTCTCAACTTCAACGAGCTTTTCTCGAGAATCAAACGGAATGCTCAAATGGGTATATATTACAATAAACAAATTAAAAAACGTAAAATAAATTCAAGAAAATTTTCTTTACCTCGTCGCTTGCTTCTTCTAATGGGATTGCGATTACTCTCTCCTTTTGCGCCTTTTCCTGTTTTCTCAAGTTCCCTTATTGACTATTGTTACCCCTTTTTATTTCCCCTATTGTCCTTCTCTCTCTGACTGTATCCACGATTCTGCCATCATATGATGAAGACCAACGCTAGATTACACAATTGAATGATCGTGGCCATTCATTGGTTTGACTTGTTTTTATCAAAGCAAGGCCTGCAGTGTGTACAGAAGTGAATGCTCCAGGGCAGGACCAATACGATGAGAGAATGGCTGCGATCAGACCACGTATGCTGCTGACCAAAGACAATGGCTCCGCACGCTTGTCCTCAAAATAAAAAGGGTTCTTCATAAAAGGTGAGACTGGGAAAATAATGAAAAATAGGAGAGACCGGTAAAAAAGGCGTTGTTTGTTGGTGAAAAATGGGGAGATTCCTTAAGAAACTAGAGGACTAGAAAACTGAGCCAACTCTATGTAGCTCTCCGTTTCGTTTCTCGATCACCACCATCAGAAGTATCTCTATGTTGAGTTCTGTGTACAAGGAGTATTCACGTACCAACTCCTAGACTGCCGCTGAAAGCGAAACGTCTATAATTAATTCGATTAAGGAGCATGATCAAGAGGACTAGAGGATCATCAACAAGAAAAATTCTACTTTCTCCTCATTTTTTAATGACTCGAATTCAAAACTTCTTATAAAAGAGAGCCTTAAGTAAGAAGTTAAAACCAATCAGGCCACTCTACTCGTCATTAATCTCATACCTTTGATGTCTAATTACATGTTTGTTTTAATGAGAAATGAGGGAGATTGAATTAGAATAAGTTCACGTGCGACGATTGGGAGAAGTTTCTAATTTACTGTTGGAAGACTACTATAGATGTTCTCATTGTTTTATGCCCTCTGGAAGTATGTCTGCAGTAAGACAGAACTCCCTGTGCTCATTCTTGGAATCGAGGCAAGGCTGGGAAAACGGTAGTACCTTCTTTTCAACTTTATATTTTGTCATGTGTTGTTCTGCGTAATGTCATGACGAGATGATGGCTTGTTTTTTTTCAGTCATTTTGCTGAACTGTAGCGTATCTTTCCATTAAAATTAGTAGAGGCTGGTCGAGAAGTTAAATGCTCCAACTCGGAAGGCCTGCCTACGGATCGAATTGTTCCATTTGTTGGACTTAATTGTTGTGAAATTCGAGCCGTTTTTTACCCATAAAAACTTTCACCCTATTGCATAAGTGAATAGTGAATAAACGATTGTTCCACTGATTATACATGGTAAATTTTCAAGAGTTGGTGTAATACGTTATACATTGGTCTGGTTAAGTACCCATCCTTAGAATTTTCCTAGACATATACCTAATAGTACAATATATCACTACAATTATACCTGATAATAGTTATTAACTAAACAATAAGAAAGAGACACTCAAAATAAGAATATCATAAATTTACAAAGGTCAGACTTGCTTACTCCTAGAACACTACCTAGATACTCTACTATTTTGAAGAAAAGAAATACAAATGAGGGAGAAGATAAAAAAAACAAATAAAGTCTTATAAAGGAGCAAAACTTATTTGTTTTGGGGTGATTTACAAAGGTGAAGGAGCCTTCCTTTTATAGCTTAAGGAGGCTCTTCCATTTTTACATTTCTCCGATGTGGTATTCCCTACACTTGCCACAAATTCTTAGAAATATGTTACAAAGTCAACAATTCTTCACCTTGACATATTTCCTAATTTTTAGTCTCAAAATCCTCTTGTAAATAAATTTATTTTTAATGGTGTCTCTAATTACTATCAAATTCACAAAATGTTAATCAAAACAGTGTTTGAACTTGACTGCGATCACCATTTTTGTCATCATGTCTATAGGATTTTCTAGACTATTACTCCATTCTCTTCCATAATCTCTTGTACAAAATGGAAGCGATCGTGAATGTGTTTTGTCCTTGTTGATAAACTTGGTTTTTCGCTAAATGAATAGCACTCTATCACAATGTAATTTGACATGCTTCTGTCCAATTCCTAGTTTATCAAGCAACTTGCAACCCTTGAAGTCAAATTGCTTCCTTAACAGCCTTTGTAACTACCGTATACTTTACCTTTGTAGCAAACAAAGTCACTATTGACTGTAACGTAAACTTCTAACTGGTTAGTCCCTTAGCAAGAATAAACACATAACTAGTAGTTGATCGAAGTTTATCTAGATTACCAACATAGTCGGATCATGCTCGTACAAAATGGAATTTTTGCAATACACTACCTAAGATAGTTTTATTTGTGAGAGGATTTTGAGACTAAAGATTGGGAAATATGCCAAGGTGGAGAATTGTTGACTTTGTGACATATTTCCAAGACATTGTGGCAACTGTGGAAAATCCTACATTGGAGAAATGTAAAAATGTAAGAGTTTCCTTGAACTAGAAAAGGAGGTTCTTTCACCTTTATAAATCATCCCAAAACAAGCAAGTCTTCCTCCTTTATAAGACTTTGTTTTTTATCTTCTCCCTCATTTGTAATTCTTTTTTTAAAAATAGTGGAGTATCTAGGCGGTGTCTAAGGATTAGGCACATCCAAACCTCGTAAATCTCTGGTGTTCTTGTTTTGAGTGTTCTCTTTTTTATTGTCTAGTTAATAATTATTGTCAGGTATAGCTGTAGTGATATATCGTACAATTAATTACATGTCTAGGAAATTTTAAGGAGGATTTAAGTTGATCAATGTGTCACATCGACTCCTGAAAATTTACTTGGTGTAATTAGTGGTACAATCATTCACTCACTATTCTTTTATGCAGTAGAGTGAAAGTTTTTATTATTAAAAAAGAGCCTGAATTTTACAACAATTGATATCAGAGCCAAAGTTTCTGAGTATGCTTTGTGGTTGTAGCTTAGTTTGATCTTTCACACAGAAAAGATTTTCTTTAGGTTATTGGCATTCCGCTTTGAAGGCTATTGACTAGAAGTTAAAGCAGAGATGGTATAAATCAAAGATACAACCACACCAATTATGTCGACAGCTTTTACCTCGTCCATTCTGGCAAAGACTACTATGATAAATGCAAGATTAACAGTGGAGATTTTTGATAGTACAATTCATTTTGGCATGTCATAAAGTGAGGTTCTAGATGCTCTCTTCCAGCAAGGTCTAGATATTGTCATTGAAGAAGAGAAATCAGAAGGGATGGACAAGAAAGAATAGAATGCTATCAATCGTCTGATATGTGGAGCAATTCGATCATGCCTGTGTAGAGAACAGAGGTATCCATTCAGTAAGGATCAAATTGTACTACATGCCAAATGATTAATAATTTTCCATTCTTTCTTGTTAATCCCTTCTGATTTCTTTTCTTCAATGACATTATCTAGACCTTGCTAAAAGAGAGCATTTAGAATCTCACTTTGCCACAAGTCCAAATGGCCAGTATCATCAAAAATTTCCATCGCTAATCTTGCATTTGTCACAAAGTCAACATTAGTATCGGACATCTTGAAGCATTAAGTGCAAAACTTGTGTTCTGGGACTTGGGAGGACAGGTATATTATCACTGCTCTGTTGCACCTTTTTAGTAATTAGGCAATGTATTGCTAACTTAGGTTGTTATATATAGGTCCAGCATAACAGGTGGTGTAAAGACGTTATTGATTAGCATAATTGGTTCTTTTGACCAAATTTTATTCCTAATATGGCGGCAGTTAGGCATGAATAAAAACAAAATTTCAAAAAAATCTCTTGCTTTTTTGGAATATATTATGTGAGGCAACAAATAAAGTCTGTCTCATATTTATGTTATTTGAAGATAGGATTTAAAGTTTGGCAATTAAAGTCTCTTTTGCACAACTTGCTTCATTTTCAGCCTGTTCTTCGTTCGATTTGGGAAAAATATTCTAAAGAGGGACATGCTATTGTATATGTTATAAATGTTGTATGCACTTCACGATTTGAAGATTTAGAAACTACATTAGGTATTGTATTTGTTGTAAGATTAGGTGCAGTTTTTTTCTCAGTGATCATGTTAGTACGGGAAATTTATGATGTACATAAAACATTGTTGACTTATGAAATATTTTGATATCCCATATTGGAAAATTGTGAAGATGAGAGAGTCTCCTTAAGCTATAAAAGGATGGCTTTTCCATCTTTATCTAACATCCCAAAAATTGTCTTTCCTTCTCTCTTTTGTAGTATTTCACTTGTATTATTTCCTTAAAATAATTAAATATCAATTTAGTAGTGTCTGAGGAAGTAAGCATAATTGGCTTAACCTTGTTAAATTCTGGTGTTCTTTATTTGTCTATTTAATAGTTATTGTCAGGTATAGTTGTAGTGAATTATTGTGCTATTAAATTATATGTCTAGGAAAATTCTGTTTAGGAGATTGAGTTTTAAGTGAGACTGTTTGTGACCCCTCCAATCTTTCCTAGGAATTTACCTGATGTGATTTTTTAGTACAATCGTTCACACTCTATTCACTTAGACAATAGTGCTCAAGGTGAATTTGTTATTATTGGTGGAGATTAACTCGAGTTTCATAATAATTGGTATCAGAGCCAAGGTTTTTTCTTAGTATGCTCTATGATTGCAGCGTAGTTTGATTTTCCACATCAGTAAAGATTTTTTCTTGGGCTATTGACATTTTATATTGACAGTTATTAAATAGAAATTGTGGCAGAGATGATAGAAATCAAAGATACGACTGTACTAACCATGTCGATAGCTTCTACCTTGTCTATTCAAGCAAGGATTGCTGTGACAAATGCAAGATTTGCAGTGGAGAATTTTGACGGTATGGGTCATTTCGGCATGTGACAAAGTGAGGTTCAAGACGTTCTTTTACAGCAAGGTCTTGATATTACTATTAAAGTAACGAAACCAGATGATGTTGAGGAGAAAGATTGGAAGACTATAAATCGTTTGACATGTGGTACAATTCGGTCGAGTCTTTCCAGAGAACAAAAGTATGCTTTCTCAAAAGAAACTTCTGCATCTAAATTGGAAGACAAATTCCTGAAGAAAAGCAGTCAGAATAAGCTTCATATGAAGAAGAGACTTTCGTTTCTTTTATGCTCCGGGTAACACTATAAATGATCACTTCATTAGTTTTAATCAGTTAGTTATTGATTTAATGAATTTGGATGTGATATTTAAAGATGAAGATCTAGCTTTGATGTTGTTGGGATTCCTTCCTGGGGAGTTTAAGTTTCTTGAAACTACTCTACTTCATGGGAAGGTTAATGTGTTTCTTAATGAAGTTATTTCGTACAGTCATGAATTGAGAAGGAAGACAAAGGAAGAACGTACAAGTGGAGCAACAGAAGCTTTGGTAGTCAGAGGCCGTTCTTAGAGCCAGATTAAAGGAAAGAAAGGAAGATCGAAGTCGAGGCTCAAACTGAGCAAAGATGAATGTGCCTTTTGATGAGAAAAAGGGCACAGTAAAAAGGATTGTCCAAAACTGAAGAATAAAAACAAACCTAATAAGGGAAAGGCTGTTGCAAATTCGAATGTTGTTGAGTGTGAAGATATAGACTCAGATCTTATATTGGTTGTTACATCCTTAATAAGCCCTTCTAGTCCATGGCTCGCTCGATTCAGGCTATAGCCATCACATGTGTCCCAATCAGGATTGGTTCTCTGATTTTAGAGAGCTAGAGGGTGGAGTTGTCTACACAGCAAATGACAATCCATGCACCACAAATGGAATTGGTTCATTTTGTTTCAGGAATCACGATGGAACAACCAGGACTCTGATAGATGTCAGATACGTGCTAAGTTTGACGAAGAATCTCGTTTTTGTGGGAGCCCTAGAATCAAAAGGGCTACTTTATAAATGCAATAAATGGAGTAATGAAAGTCATCTCTGGTGCACTTGTGGTAATGAAAGGAATTCGAAGAAACAATAACCTGTATTATTACCAAGGTAATGCAGTTATTGAAACAACAACAATAGCTTCTAATGATGATCAAGAGCTAGAAGCAGCTAGGTTGTGGCATATACGCCTGGGACATGTAGGTGAAAAATCTTTGAAGATATTAGTAAATCAAGAATTGTTGAAAGGAGTTCAAGCCTGCAAATTAGACTTCTGTGAACATTGTGTCAAAAGGAAGCAAACAAGAGTGAAATTCAGCATTGCAATCTATGATACAAAGGGTATCTTGGATTATGTTCACTCTGATGTGTGGAGACCTTCCAAAACAACTTCTTTGGGAGGAAAACACTATTATGTGACCTTTGTTGATGATTTTTCCCGAAGATTATGGGTGTATACTATGAAGACTAAGGATAAAGTGCTGGGAGTTTTCCTCAAATGGAAGAAGATGGTGGAAACTTAAACAGGCAGAAAGATGAAGTGACTCCGTATAGATAATGGTGGGGAGTATAACAATGACCCATTTTTAAAAGTCTGCGAAGATGAAGGTATTATCAGACACTTCACAGTCAGGGATATACCATAACAAAATAGGGTAGTAGAACATATGAGCTGAATATTACTAGAGAAAGTTTGGTGTATGTTGTTTAATGCTAGGTTGGACATAGAATTTTGGGCTGAGGTTGTTACATATACTTGTCATCTCATTAATCACCATCCATCAACTGCTATTAGTGGTAAAACAACTTTGGAAAAATGGTTTGGAAAACATGCTATAGATTATGATTCCTTACATGTGTTTGGTTCCACTACATACTATCATGTTAAGGAGTCAAAGTTGGATCCACGTGCAAAGAAAGCAAATTTCATAGGGATCACGTTTGGTGTGAAAGGATATCGTCTTTGGTGCCTAGAGTTAAAGAAAATAATTTTCAACAGGGATGTTACCTTTGACGAATCTACCATGTTAAGAAAGGTGACAACTGAAAATGTTAAGCAGATAGATGGCACTCCAAAACGGGTGGAGTTTGAAGGAAGAATTGTTACCCCAATAAATGATGAAGCAGATGTAGAAACTCCTATGATAGAAGAGGAGTCAGATGACGAAGAGGTTCCAACCTAAAAACCTCCATAACAACAATTATCAATTGCATTGAGAAAGCCAAAAAGGAACATTCAAGTACCTGCTCGTTATGTCAATATGGTGGCTTATGCATCTCCAATTGAAATTGATGACATTCCTACCACTTATAAGGAAGCAGTCTGAAGTTCAGAAGAAGATAAGTGGAGGATAGCCATGAATGAAGAAATACATTCGCTTCATAAGAATCAGACGTGGAAGTTAGCTAGTCTCCCAAAGGGAAAGAAGGCAATTGGATGCAAATGGGTATATGTAAAGAAAGATGGATTTCTTAATAAGGATAATGTTCGCTACAAAGTAAGGTTGGTAGCCAAAGGCTATGCTCAAATGGAGGGAATTGATTATAATAAAGTTTTCTCTCCAGTTGTAAAACATTCCTCCATTCGAATTTTGTTGGCTTTAGTAGCACATTTTGATAAGGAACTAATTCAATTGGATGTAAAAACTGTGTTTTTACATGGAGACTTAGAGGAGAAAATCTATATGTCTCAGCCCGAAGGTTTTTAAGTTGTTGGAAAAGAGAATATGGTGTGCAAGCTTGAAAAATCGTTGTACAGATTGAAGCAATCTCCGAGGTAGTGTTACAAGCAATTTAACAAGATTATAATAGGGCAAAAATATACAAGAAGCAAATACGATCACTGTGTGTATTTTCGCAAGCTATAAGATGGATCTTACATCCATCTTCTCCTATATGTTATTGGTATACTGATAGCTTCAAAGAATCAAAGAGAAATTGAGAGATTGAAGATTCAGTTGAATCAGGAGTTTAAAATAAAAGATCTGGGTGAAGCCAAAAAAATTCTCGTCATGGAGATAAGTAGTGACAAAAAGTTGGGGAGATTATGTTTGACTCAAAAGCAATATTTGAAAAAGGTACTGCAACTTTTTGGCATGAATGAAAGGTCAAAACCTATTAGTACTTCGCTCGCTCCTCATATAAAGCTCAGTGCGTCCCTATCTCTAAAAAAATATGCAGAACAAGAGTACATGACTAAAGTACTGTATGATAATGCGGTTGGTAGCTTGATGTATGCTATGGTGTGTACAAGGCCTGACATTTCACAGACAGTTGTGATTGTAAGCAAGTATATGCATGATGCAGGCAATGAGTTTTGGCAAGCTGTGAAATGGATTCTACGGTACATTCTGAACATCGTAGATGTTAGTTTGATATTTCAGCGGGATAAACAAGAGGGTTAATGTGTAGTTGGATATTGCGATTCTGACTATGCCAGTGATTTAGATAAACATCGATCAATTACTGGCTATGTGTTTACTCTTGCAAAGGCACCAGTTAGTTAGAGGTCTACTTTATAGTCAACAGTTGCTTTATCAACTATAGAGGCAGAGTATATGGCAGCTATAAAGACTGTGAAGGAGGAAATTTGGCTTCAAGGATTGCTTGATGAATTGGGAATTGGACAAAAGCATGTCAAAGTACATTGTGATAGTCAAAGTGTTATTCATTTAGTAAAGAATCAAGTTTATTATATAAGGACGAAACACCTCGATGTTCGTTATCACTTTGTACAAGAATAACTAGAAGAAGGCGGAGTAACAATCTAGAAGATTAAGACCACTGAGTATCCTATTGATATGTTGACAAAGGTGGGGACTGCAGTCAAATTCCAATATTGTTTGAACTTGATTAATATTGCTAAAATTTGAAGATGGGCACTTGTATTATTGACTGAACATCGTTCAATTATGGTGTTCTTTATTTGTCTATTTAATAGCTATTGTCGGGTATAGTTGTAGTGAATTATTGTACTATTAAATTATATGTCTAGGAAAATTTTGTCGACGAGATTGGGTTTTAAGTGGGACCATTTGTGATCCCTCCAATCTTTCTTGGGAATTTACCTAGTGTGATTTTTTACTACAATCATTCACACTTTATTCACCTAAGTAATAGTGCTCAAGGTGAATTTTTTATTGTTGGTAAAGATTAACCCGAGTTTCACAACAAACATTGTCTAACAAAAAAAGTTCTAAGGCACGAGGATTTGCAAGGTGCCTCTCTTTTGATAATGGCAAATAAGTAGGTAACTCTAATTTTCTGCCCAGGTGCTAAGCTTGTGAATCTTGTTCTAAAATTTCATTAACCTAGAGATTATATCAGTTTATAAACTTTGAGCCAAATGAAAGTTGTCAATTGTCACTTCATAGGCATCATTTGGATGATAGAATTTTCCTAAACTCGTATCAGCCAGCGAGCTTGCCTGATACCATGATCTGAATGCTAGGAACGATTAGGACTTGGACAGAGTAAGGTTGCAGCTAAAACGAAACTAAAAATATTGAAGATAAAATAGACACACAAATTTTAGGTGAAAAACTCCTAAATCAGGGTAAAAATCACGGGCAAGGATAGAAGAATTTTACTATTGAAAAATTGGAGAATTACAAGAAGAAAAAACTAAACACATAAAAAATACAGAATTTTTTCTCTTTTTTCTCACCCCACTTCTCTCTCTTTTTATTTTTATTCTGCCCATATGGATGCTTCCTCTTTATTTATCTCCTACCTATTTATAGGCAGGAGATTGAAGTTATGTTTGGTCAAATTGGCCAACCATTATTTGTTTTATTAGGCATGTTAGGCACTAAAAATTCGGTGTCTAACACGCCAACTAAGTTTGACAATTCTCCCACTTGAAGATTTGATTGAGAATCAATCATAACTTCACACAATTCTTTCTACCTTGCCGCTTCATGTTGCTTACGTCTCTGTCAGGCTGCATGAGGATCAACATCACATAAACTTGTCAACATTGATTGCTTTTGACATAAAATCTGTCAAGTTATCCATTGTATGAATTTTCTGCATGTCCACCATTCTTTCTTCCACTTTCTCATGAACGAAGTAATACTGAACTCGAATGTGCTTTGTCTTTAAATGAAATACTGGATTCTTTGCAAGATGCAAATCACTCTGACTGTCACAATACAAATTAATATTCTCTTGTTTATATCCAAGATCTTCCAACAATATCTTCAACCACACTGCTTCTTTACTGGCTTGTGTAGTTGCTACATATTCTGCTTTTGTTGTTGATGTAGCCATAACTGCCTGCAATTTTGAAACCCAGTTCACAGCCCCTTTAGCTAAAGTGAACACATATCCAGTAGTGGATCTACTTTTGTTAAGATCACTTGCATAATCAGCATCAATATATGAAACCCAGTTCACAGCCCTTCTAGCTAATGTGAACACATATCTAGTAGTGGATTTACTTTTGTCAAGATCACCTGCATAATCAGCATCAATATATCCTCTGACAGTAAAATCTGATCCTTCATAACATAATGCAACATATGAGGTTCCCTTGATATATCTGAGAATCCTCTTAACTGTATTTCAATGCTCTAGACCAGGATTCACCATGTATCGACTAACCACTCCCACTGCATGTGCAATATCTGGTCTTGTACAAATCATAGCGAACATCAGGCTCCCCACTGCTGGTGCATATGGTACTTGAGACATCTCCATCCTCTCTTCTTCATTGCTAGGACTCATACTTGAGGATAACTTGAAATTAATGGGAAGAGGGATATAAATTGACCTACAATCTTGCATGTTGAATCGCCGAAAGGTCTTCTTCAAATAATTCTTCTGAGAAAGTCAAATCTTCTTATTATTTCTGTCTCGGTGAATTTGCATCCCTAGAATCTTGTTTGCTAGTCCCAAGTCCTTTATTTCAAATTCCTTAGCCAACTGTGCCTTCAATTCTTTGAAACGATCATTGTCGGGGCCTGCTACCAACATGTTGTCCACATACAACAACAAGACCATAAAATTATCTTTCTCAAATCTCTTAAAATATGCACAAGGGCCTGCATTCAGTCTGCTGTATCCAAGGCTCATGATGAAGGAATTAAATCTCTTATACCAACACCTCGGTGCCTGGTTTAAACCATACAGAGATTTGTTTAACCTGCAAACCAAATTCTCTTTCCTTTTTTCTTCAAAACCTTTTGGTTAGAGCATATAAATTTCTTCTTCAAGAACTCCATGAAGAAATGTAGTTTTCACATCTTATTGCTCAAGAAGCAAGTCAAATATAACACACATTGCCAGAACTACTCAAACTGTAATGAGTCAAACCACAAGAGAAAAATATTTCGTTAAAATCAACACCTTCTTTCTAAGCATATCCTTTTACCACCAATCTAGCATGATATCGCTTCACTTGATCATCACCACTTCGCTTGATCTTGTAAACCCATTTATTGCCAATAGGCTTTCTTCCTTGCGGGAATGACACTAGCTCCTATGTCTTATTCTTATGAAGTGCTTTAATTTCTTCTTGCATTGCTATCATCTACTGAGATGCTTCTTGAAGAATTGATGGCTCCTCGTCCTCAATTAAAAGACAGTATGCAATATTGCCCTCTATAATATAGTCTAAGTGCCAACTCGGTGCTCTTCTTATGTGAGTTGATCTCCGAGTATCTGGAGCATCATATTCAACTGGTTCGTGCTCCTCGTGCTCTAGTGCAGCTTCAGAAGAATCATTTTGATCAACTTCCCTATCCACTTATACTATTGTAGTTTCTGAATTTTCTTGTACAGTGCCAACATTTTCTGCTTACTCTTGATCTTTATCTTTGTTAATGGTTATTTTTATATTAATTTTTGGTACATTATTTTCTAAACTCTTGTCCATTTAATGTTTAAATTGCACTAATTAAAATTTATTTGTCTTGATTTTAGGCACATATTGGATTTGGACAATGAGGGCAAAAAGTCACAAATTGGGAGCTCTTTACACTTACCAAATTAAGTTTGGCTTGGCATAAAAAATTGTTAAAAGGCATGACGTTAGTAGGCGGTGGAGAAGAGAAGATTTTAGAAGACTTTTGAATCTAGAAAATATTTATGGTGGCGCCGACAATGAAGGAAGAAAGCAGATGAAGACAACAAATTTAGAGACAAAAAAAAGGACAAAGTGAAGTTGGTGGCTAGAGACTATAAAAGGATTTGTGTGCTGTGTGTGAGGCCTGGAGAAAACAAAAGAAAAACAACAAGGTATGGGCTGCGTTGGTGGTGAATAAGCTCGTAAAGGTGGACCAAATAATTGTCATATCAAGACATAAGAGAGAAGATGCAGCAGCTGGTAGAGTCAAAATATGTTGGAGGCATGCGCAAGAGAGGGACAAAGAGCATGAAATTGAGTGGGACCAAAAATCTTTGAAAAACAAGAAATATATAAGAGAAAAGGAAAGCAAGTGGCGGCTGGGGCATGCGTAAAGTTGTGGGCTGTGCGGAAAGAAGAGGAAAAAAAAACAAAGAACGTGCATGGACAAGAGCTTAGGCGTGAACTTGGTAAAAGAAGAAAACAACAAAAATAAAAGGAGGCTAGTTGCAGCTACGGAGAAGCTAGTTGGAGGTGTGAACAACAGACAATACATGCACTCCACTTGAGTTGACTGACGCATGCAGCTTGAGGACAAAAGAAAATCATGCAAGCTCCAGGAGGCTACAAGGAAGACAACTGAAATCACGCTATTGGGGGAGATTGAGTACAAAAAGAAGAAAACAAAAATCACCTTGAAAGAGAGGAGCTGCGTGCATGAGGAACAGGAGCAAATTAAAGAAGAAATAAGGAAGCAGCTACCCAAGAGCTTTAGGCGTGACCAGCTACAGTGGAGAACGTTAGAAGATAGCTGGAGGCTTGGAGCTGGAAAAAACAAAACATCAAAAAGCAAGGAGCATTCACGCATAAATCAAAGGAGGAGGGCTCCACCAACGTGGCATAGGGAAGCTTGACATTTAGTTATGGAGATTAACGTTACAGAGGAGAGAATCACTCACGTGGTCCCACCAAGCTTTTCACTCTTCATTGATTACCAAGCACTAAGGCTACAATCATTGGGGGGACACAAAAACACCATTTTGGGGGGGCTCTCAACTCATTTTGGAAAAAAAAATGAAAGCACCAACTTTACAAATTAAGGGGGACGTGAACCCATAGAGAAGAGCTGGTGGGACAAGGGGCGAAAAACAACAGGTTATGGAAGAAGAAGCAATAGAGCTGGAGGCAAAATTGAAGAGCAACATCACCATTTGTTCTTCTGTTCCTTCTACTTATTTCATAATCATAATGCTTGCTTTTATTATTTTCATTACTGCTACTGTTATTATGAGTAACTAATCCTTTCATTCTAGGATTTTAATGGAACCCTTGATGTAATCTCGGTTAATTGGTATTTTCTATGTTTAATCTCTTATGCCCGTTTTTACTTAAAGGTTTGATTATTGCAATTTGTTCTTAATGCTTTTCATAATTTG
>JAOTAX010000007.1:28297960-28330235 GCA_025629825.1 Erythroxylum guanchezii
CAGGGCTTAACTGACGACAAACTGAACCATGAACTAGAGCGAGCAGTATCAGGGAAAGAAGAAGAAGTAGTTGACAATTTTTTCCTGTCATGATGAGGATTTATGGGATCACAGAAGCTTTGGTGAAGAGGGAAAATGGTGGTTTTGTTGTTTGCGCCTGTTTGAAGATTATTTATAAGGCCGCCCGGTGCATACAATTAAAAGATCCAAAGTCAAATCAGTATTTGGCTATGGACTTTCGTAGCCATAAACAAATTACAGAGAGGTTGACTTCAGCAAGAACATGTATAGCATCAATAACAATGTCAACAACATCTGCAACAACAACTCAATTCAATCTAATAGAGGACATTTGAAAAGGGTAATTAGAATAGTATTCGATTGTATAAATCTATTTTTTTAAATATATCAATCTAAATCTAACTAAATCTAAATAAAAATAAATAAAAAAGTTAAATAATAAATCTAAATTTAAATAACAAAGATAAATAAATGTAAATTGATTAAAGAACTAGAAATAAAATCAAAAATTTTAATAATAAATAATTACGATAATAATATATATATCAGTGACGGAGTCAAAAATTTATAATTGGAGGGTCAAAATATTTAATTTTTTTAAATTTTAGGAGGCCCAATATACTACTAGTCTTTAAATAACTTCATCCTCGTACATGTATATATATATAATATTTAATTTTTTAAAATTTTGAGGGGCCCAGTGCCCCACTGGGTCCCATGTAGCTACGTCCCTGTTAAATATATTCAATATTCATTTTTTTTATCTAAATATAAGAGATGAGCTCTAACTTAAGCTATCGAGAAGGGATCTAGTCCAAATTTGATATTTTCGACCCGAAAGCTATTCTTTCAAGTTTACTTTCTTCGCAAACACCTTGTTATTTTGTGTCTTACCCTAATTAGTTAAAAAAATTGTTATATACATATAATAAATAATAAATGTGTATAAATAAAATATAATAATAAATAATAAAATCAATTGAAATATAGGTAAGGTGATCCTAACATATATATTTTGATTTTTTGTATCAATCGAACATGCGGTCGATACACTTCGGGTGTATATTATCATTACTTTTTGAGTGTGTACACGGAACAAATCGTTAGATGTATAACCTATTACGTGTTCTGGTAAAATATTTAGCGAGTTTGTTACTTAAAATTTAGTGACAAATTTGATATAACTAATGTTGCTACTTTTGATAAGTTATTTTCTTCAAAAATAATGAGAATTATGTTATCTAGACTCAAACCTTTAATATAATTGTCATTGAAAAGTTATCTACAGATTTTCCTGATCTGTTGATTTTAAGTTAATTAATTGAACTAAGTCAGGTCGATTTCAGGACAACCTGCATCTAATGCCTCCAAATCATGTTTCCCTGTCAGGATTACGGAAGAGAACAGAAATTTACCAGATGGTGTTTACCCAACTAAATCCAAGCAGATGGTGTCAGCTTGCAGGCTCCTGATGCCGTTTCCAGTTTCCAGTTACCAGTTATCAGTTTCACATGTTTGACTTTTTGTATTTGTCCTATTATACAATCATCTCTTGCAATTGACTTCTAAAATAATGAAAAGTCTCATCTCTTTTTAGGAAGTTTTTTTTTAATTTCAAAGTAGAGACAAAGATTCAACTTTGGTGCACTAAGCCAGAAACAAAGAATGGAATCGTGATGATCATGATGACGACGAAGATAGAGTAAGGTCTGAAGCGTGTACCCAAGTTTACATGATCAGCCCAGAAGATGGCATTTTCACACTACAGAAGTCTGAATTCCGAGTCTTCTTGATGGAGCTTCGTTTTGCTAACCACGATGTTCCTGCAAGTTCTTCTCTTCTTCAGGTTCTTGGGTTGAAAGTTGAAACCAAGAGATTTCTCGTAATTCATAAACATAACGGAAAACTCCTACGACTAAAAAACAAAACGGATATTACATCTCAATTATAAAAATTTTAAATTTTAAATTTTAATTTAATTTATTTTAATAATTTGTATTATTCATTTAATTAATTAATTATTTTTATAAATTAAAATAAAATAATTAATTTTTATTTAATATTCTTTTTATTAAAATTGAAATTTTTTGATATACACGGATAATATCTTTTAATTAAATTTTAATTTTTTTAAATTTATTTAACGTTTAATCGATTTTATGACAGTCTAATAGCTTTTGAACCTTTTAAACCTTAAATATTTTGAATTGTTTTTATTAAAATTTAACTTGCATTTAATTCTTTGAAAGTATTAAAAGAAAATTTTAAAATATTTAATTTAAAATCTAAATTGATTAAATTCTAACTTTCCATCAAATTTCATCAATTTAGTCTATGTAAATGTTTTATTATTTATATAAATTACTCTTACCAATTAGATATTTTAATTGATAAATTAGTTTAGAATTCCCTAAAATTTTAAATATCTTTAACTTTTATTTCTATTAATTTCTTTCAAGATTTCATTTAAATTTAAATAAAAAGTTAGAAATTTGCTAATTTAAAGTTTAAATTAACTATTTTTACGAATGATGAATTTTTAATATTACTAAATATTTGAACCTAAATTAAATTTTAGTGTAAAGATTGAAGACTATCACCGACCAATTAAACCTGTTAAAGTATCTTATATCGACTAAACATGAAAATTTTAAAGAGTTTATAAACGGTAAGGACAACTAATCAAATGATTAGATCTAATTATTTTGGCAATAGTTGACCCAAGCCTAATTCTTGTTAGTAGACTCTACATTCTGTTCATTTTAAAAATTCTGATATAATATCAGAGCAGGTTTGGTCCGAATTGTTAATTTCCTGATTGTCCATTTGGATGTCCAGTTCCAGCGGCTTGGTTCGGTTACCGTTGCGTTTATTTCAAGTGACAACTGGATGTTCAATCCCAATTGCACTTGAGGGGGAGTGTTAGAGTATCCTATATTTACTAAACATGAAAATGTTAAAGAGTTTATAAATAGTAAGGACAACTAACTAAATGACTAGTTCTAGTTATTTTGGCAATAGTTGTCTAAGCTTAATTCTTATTAGTAGACTTTACGTTCTGCCCATATTAACAGGCTGTTTGAAATCACCTGAATTGAATTTAATTCAGATGTTTGAAAACACACAAAAAAGATGGGTTCATTTCATGAATGTAACTGAAACTCCTCCCCTTTATAAATTGAATTCACTCTTCTAAGCATCATAATTGAATTCACTCCTCCAAGCTCCACGCCCTATCTCCCCTCTCTTCTCTTCTTTATTCGGACTTGTGAGTTTTAACTTTTAACTAATAAAAATATGTTTAATTATATTTGTAATTTTTATTTTTAGTTATAATTTTTCTAATTTTTATAATTTATGAATATGAAAAATTAAATTTTATTTTCTATTTTTATATAAACATTTAACTCTCTTTAAAAAAATATAACATTAAAATTAGCTATTCTATAATTTTAATTTTATAAAATAAAATTTCTCTTTTTTAATTCTATTAAAATTTAATAAAAATATACATGTTATTGATTTTTATATTAATAAATAAAATTATTCTTATTATTTTATCGAGTTACTATTACTACTTTTCATTAATTATAAAAATAAATAATTTTTAACATATAATGCTAATTAATTTAACCTATAATTATAATATTTTAATAATAATTAATAATATATTAACCACCGATTTATAATTATCAATAAACCTTTTTACTTATCTACCATAATCCTCGTCATTAAGTCTAAAATCATATGATATAATTGCTTTGTGAAAGTTAATATAATACTGTCTTGAGTACTACTTATATATTAATTGTAACAATTTGCACATTTTATACTCTTGATCCTTCTGAACAAAATATATTTGATTATTTCATATATTGTTTTTATCTATTTTTCTACTTAAGAATACTATCTATATTTCTACTTAAGAATACTTTCTTTACATTTGATGTAATTAAGATCTATTATGGTCACTAAAACTAGAATTAATTGGAATAAAGAAAATAATCTTATTATTTAATAAAATTATTTTTTAGTCAACCGTAAAAATGTCATATGAAACAATTAAATTTATTGTGATTGAGTTCCAAACAGTATAATTGAATTTAATTCCAATATTATTGGGTTTGTTTCAAACAATATAAATTAAATTCAATTTAATCTCATTAATGTAATTGAATCTCGTTCGTTAATGAATTCAATTCGAAAGTTTCCAAATAACTATGTCAGTATTGACCTTGTTTTCAAGTCTTCAGTGTTCAGAATCGTCAGTATCAGGATCAGGACATGTTTGAAAATGAACTAAGATTTTCATTCAAACTGAGAATAATTTACATCTGTAATGAACTTGTTTACCGTTGTTTTACAACGTAAAACTAAAATTGATTACGTTAAATAATGAAAATGGTCAAAAATCTTTGAGGAGTGAATCAAAGCTTCACGAGTTTCTTAGCTTCTGATCTTTGCCTGTTAGAGAACTGGAAACATATTTTCCTGGAAAGCAGAACGAAGAAACTGGATCAATTATGAAGTGGATTAGGACCACCTGGGATGAATTTATGAGACACAACATAAACCGGACTTCCATTGAATTTTCTGAATTGCTTGGTCTGAAGAACAGATAGAAGTTGCTGAGAGAAAGATGGCGAAACTCTGACGTTTGTTCTATGCTCTGTAACTTCATGCACAGCCCATTTGATGGGCCGACAAGTAGAACGATTGAATGTAGCTAGCAGGATTATGAGTGCAAGAAGCAGAAGGAAATGGCTATGAGTTTTCATGATTTGGAATGATACAACACAGTTTGGAAGTGGACTTCCACAAACTTTGGAGCAGAGGGAACAGAGCTCATGTGCGAGTTCGTTTTAGTGGGTCTGAAGTCTATTTATAATGGCATCATGTGAACTTCTGAAAGAGGCGTTGACCCAAAAAAAATGTCAATGATATAAAACTTGGTCGGTCATAGACCCGCATTCGGTTGTTGGTTGTAGTTAGACGTGCTTCAAACAGGTGAAGAGAACCGACCAAGCTTGTCAACGAATAAAATATATGAAAACAGCTGTTGGAGGTAGTAGTTGTCTTGTGTTTTCTTTTGTTTTTTCTTCATGGGATTTCATTGTAAGAAGCTGTTAACTAGGAATTGTTGGCATACCTAAGCATTCCTCCATGTCTCAGAAGTTCATAGTTCAGACTTCTCAAGACACCGTCACCTAGACTTGTTTTCTAACATCAGGATCACAATCATTACCACCTTTCAGGAAAAGTTTTGAACTTCGAAAAGAAAATATTTAAGCAGAGGGCAACTGAACATTTGATCTCAAAGTTTGATGGAGACTCAAGGCCATTGACTATTTGGCAATTGAAGGGAAAGAACTTGGAAACACAATACTTGGAAGAAACTAAACCAGCAGGTACGAGACAATCTTCCAAGAAAAGAGGAAGCTGATGGGTAACCTTGCCTTAGATAAGCGATAGAAACTGGCCAGCTGATCCAGCCCGACTCGCATGGAAGCTTCAGTCAACTGCAAGGTACTGGTAACTTTAACCTGTTTAAAAACATTATTGATCAAGAAATGCGGCTTGCAAGCAGAGGATAAGAAGGTAGCAAATGAATCTAAACCAAGTATTGTCTTCAATAATCCAGAGACATATACGATTTTATTGACTTTCAAACATGTATATGAACTACCCCGGACTCAAGGTAACTGATCAGGATGGTCCTAAACATATAAGCATCGCAGCGGAAAAGCTACAGTCTGAAGTCTGCAACTCTCCAGAGTCTAACATATCACTCTATAAAGCAAAGTCTGTAGTAGCACAAGTATGATAGGTTCAGACATTTAACTAGTAAATGAAGCCACATTGGCCAAAGTACAAGCATCCAGGCTTAAATCACACACACACTCTTCCTCTCTGCCTATTGGCATCTCCAAGCGCAATCTTCCCCAGTTTGTAATGTTTCAATTAAGCCCCAACATCACTCCTCCTTAGATTCACCACTGGCAGGAGTTTCCTCAGCTTTAACATTTGATGGAACGTCTTCAGTAGCTTTAGCTGATGGACCATCTTCAGCTGGCTTTGCTGCATTACCTTCTGCAGATTCAGCAGCAGAAGCTCCATCTGTTACTGGGACTGTCTTCTTGATAGTTCCAACCTTAACATACTTACTCATGAACTTGTACTCCCAATCCTGCAATGCCTCAAGTTCAAATGGACCTAGACCAGTTATATCGCCAGTTAGATCTTGCTCTTCAAAAGACATCTTTGCAAGAGCTTTGCTAGCATCCTTTCCAGCAAATAATGCATAAGGTCCGCCAGGGCCATAAAACATCCTGTTGGCGTCAATAGAACATAATAGGCATTTTCATTCAGTGGAGAGATCACACTTTGAGATAGACTACACTAATAATTATTTCAAAATCCAAATGCACGGGACTATCTAACCTAACTATGAAAGGTGCAGCAGAATCATAATCCACAAAACTTGCAATCATCTTACCAGCTATTCAACTTATCAAGAGGGTGCCTTTAAGGGGTTTTAATTTTGTTTTTATCATCTCAATCACATAGCAAAACATATCACAAATTACTCTGGACCAGACATTTAATTAGAAGAAAGAAAGTTTAACAACAGAATCACTTCTATGTGATAGTAGATCCACAAAAGATCAAGACACTAGACCAGAAGAGTCTATATGTCTTCTCTTGGCAATGCAACTCAGAAATTCTTAATATCTAACACATGCACTACCGATTGATACATACTCCAAAAGGGATAGAGTTAAGATTCACAACTTCACATACTGTGCATCAACTTCATCTGTTACAATTATGAAACTAAATACTAGAATGGAAAAGACATTGTATAACACCATTCGCCTGCAATTGATACTTGAAGGATCATTTTTCTTTTTGTTCATTAATAGCTCAAGGACCTTGATTCGTAGCGTAACAGTAAGTTTACAATGTTCTATGTCCCCAATAAAACTGGTTGACCAAAACAAAGTACAAGAAAATGAAAGAAGCTATATCGTCACTCTACGAATCTGATCACTCACCCAAAAGACCGACTCAGTAATCTACAGCTTTCACTAGAGAGTCAATAATAATAGTAATAACTGATTCAATTCTTAGAAACCCAAAGTTTCAGAAAAACAAAAGGGAAAAGTTGAATCAAAGTGGGGATTAGAATTAGAGAAGGGAAACAACTAAAATACATAACACAAGTAACAGAGGAATTAGGAAATAAAAATCATTCCCAAGAAGTATAAAAATCTTGGAAACAAAAGACGAATTCAGTATGATTTTCGAAACATTTGGGGTTACCAAAATAACTTCAAAAAAGCTGAATCACTCAAGAAACACAAAGAAACGAACCAATCTCATAAAACCCAAAACCAAAAACATGCCTAAGAAAAGGAACAAACTTTGAAACCGCACCTGCTCTGGGAGACATCATATATCTGACCCTTTATAGCCATGAGCAAGGGCTTTGCGGGATCTGTACCATCGTAGACTTTGAGCTCTTCTTCTGTGACTTCACCGAGCTGAACAGGTGTTGGCAGAGGCTGCATCTGCTCTTCAAAGCTTCTGGGTCTCGGCGGCTGGGCCGGTGGAGCAAAAAGCCCCGTCACTAAGTAGTAGATGGCCAGCCCCAAGGCCACCAGCGTGAAGAACGTCGCCGGCGACAAGCCGGTGTAGGCTAAGATTGCTTCCTTAATAGTCTCCCATAGTTGTAGAGCCATTTTCGAGAGTGAAACATAAGAAAAGAGCTTCCTTTTTCTTTTATCTATAATAGGCAATAGCCCTTGTCGAGAAAGTTAACTGTTTTGTCTTAATTTTCCGTCCAAATTACAACTGTAAGTCACCAATGTGTCAATTTCCAAGCCAGTTTCTTTATTTTTTTTAATTTGAAGAAATAAAATATTATTTATTAAAAATACAAAATTCTTTTATATTTTTAATTAATAATAATAATTATTTTATTAATTATGTTAAATAATTCAATATTAAAATTAAGTCATAACAATTATATAACTATATTTAATAAATAATCAATTTATATTAAAAATAAAATCATAAAAGATATAAATATTTTTATAATATTTTTAATAAAATAATAAAATAACTATAAAAAATAAATAATAATTTAGTTTTATCCAAAATTAATAAATCAAATTCGAATTAAAATTGGATAATTTTGTACAACTCGAAAGTTCATTCCATTTTCGTGGTAGAACAAAGTCATCAATTAGGCTTTATCTTGGGTAAACCGTAGGGGTATATTAGTTTCGCAAATTATTCGTTTTATCGTAGTCGTTTCTAATATAATAAAAAATAAAAAAATTAAACAATTAAAAGCAAAATAACAAATCAACATCAAATTTTATTATGTCTACGTCTGCGGAATTTTCACCCAGTTTGATTTTTTCACTAACAATAATAATTTTATACAAGGCTTTACTGAGTCGACACAATTCAATCCTTAACCCTCGTCCTCACAACTCATGAAAAATTTCACACCCAATAGTACAACCGCCTCAAACTAATCTCAACAGACGATTTTTTTCAACAATCTTTTAACGAAAGAATAATAAACAAATAACTCAAGTGATTAAACGAAATTCAACATAAATAAAAAACACTTGATAAAGAAACAAAGAACAATTTCGCAATGTTTTCAGCTTTTTCGAAGATTAATCTGACTGTTGTTCACCAATAACACTAATTGATTCACAAAGTCACAGTTGCATCGTTAACACATTTACCAACTAAAACATCTACAGTCCATAAGAAAATTATTGACAAGCGTTACTGCCCAAGACGGGGTTATATATGTACACTACATACAACCATCCAAACACGATTCAACCAAAAAGTTGTGCACATCCAACCAAAAAATGATTCAGCAAAGAAATCACATATAACTAATGAAGAACGATGCAGTCAAGAAATCACACACAACGAAAGAGTCACATTTACGCAATCTACCACTGCCTTTGAATGTTCTGCACTCCACTATAGCGTCATTTACTCAAGCACCTGTGATCAACATAGACCAAGGCTGCAGATACTCAAGTCCAAGGGAAGAGTTATGCACATATGGAGTCGCACATGTCCAATCTCCCGTTATCTCACAATTTTTTGCACTTCAACGTTATCTGGCCATACACCTTCAACCAACCCACAATAAAACATAGACCAAGTCACGCACGCACGTCACCCTCACTTCAGCAATCTCACAATATCCATACATCCATCGACGTAATTCACACAAACTTTCGTCAAAGAAAGACTTCTATTTTTGTTTCAAGTCTTATCCAAAAATCTAATTCAAATAAAAAGTATTACTTGGTTACATTTTATTTTAATTTAGATTTTGTTAAGCAATGTCTTAAAAATCCAATACTCAAAAATGCCAAAATTTAATAATCAAATAGATAATAAAATTCTTAACATAATGAATAATACAACCATTCAAATTATATAAAATAATATATATATATATATATATATATATATATACACACACAAGCATTTCAGTAACAAGCTGACCGAAATAGCAGAGTTTTGAGAAATTCTGCACAGACATTACCTTGATGAGGGATAATTTGGCCTATTTAATTTCATTTTTGTTTTTAATTTTTAGTAAAAAAGTGTTTGTTTTAATTTCGAGTTTTTTTAAGTTTTCAAAAATTTTAAAGTCATAAAAAGTAGTTTTTTAATAATTTGATTTATGATCAATCAAATATATATTATTTAATATATTAATTCTTAATATAAATTATGAATAATTTAATTTAATATTATATTTAATTAATAAAAAATAATTATTAATAATAATTATGAATAATTAAATTTTACTTATAATTTTATTTAATTTTTTTAATTAAATTAAATAAATAAATTTTAATGTTTATTAATAAATATAATATAATTTAAAATATTTACAAAATATATAAATTTTAAATAAAATAAAATTTAATAATTAAAATATATTTAAAATAAATATTAATTGATAAATAAAAGGTTTTTTAATTATTTATTTTAATAAATTAAAATAATTTTATTAATAAATATTATATAATAAATTAAAATAAATTTATGTAATTAAAAATAATTTATCTTTAAATATTATTTATACAATTATTATAGTTAATAAAAATATAATTATATTAATATTAATAACTAAATAAGTTTTTATTTTTATTTTAAAAATAAAAATTGAAAAAAAAAAAGAAAAGTCAAAATTGAAAAACACAACATAAATGAAACAACAGGGCGCTTGAGACACAACGTTTCTCAGGTGTGATTGTATTTTGAGTTAGACTAAAGTAAAGATACAATCAAGAGAAGACTTCAAATTCCTCTGGAACACCAGTCTATTCAAGTCTTATCAAAGAGCAAACAGAGAGCTGATTTCATCTGCATTCCACGACTGTTCCTGGTATGTGTACCAGCGTATCAAAACCATTCGCCGTTTTTCAGCTGGCACATGATGCAAGAGTCGCTCACGCATGCTAAGAATCGTCGTAGCCGTGAAGCCTTCTCCAGCATAGTCCTGTCAAGCTCCTCCATGACTCTTCTAGGTGAACCACGCGACAGCGACAGCGATATAACCTGTTAGGATAATGTGTTGAACTGTTGCTTTAAACCTTAAAAGACTGATAAAGATGTTGTGTCTTGCTGATGTTATGAATTGTAGAAAACTAAAGAACACTAAGATTTTACTTGGTTCGATAGCATTAATGCTATCTACGGTTAAGGATCTCATTATAGTGGTTCCACTAGTATTAAGAAGAAGAGAACAATTTACAGAGTTCAGTATTTATGTAAACACTTGCAAAAGTCTATTAACTTTCTTAGTATTTACAGATAAGTATCCTAGTACACTCTCAAACTTTTCACTTTAATTCTTACACTCACTGATTTTGCTTACAATGTAATGAGAATTGTAATGTGTAATATGTCTGAGGCCTTGAAGTTTGTCCTATTTATAGGGTCTGAAGCAGTTGCATTCAGTTGTACTTTGAATGAGTCAGAAGAGCTTCACGTGTCCCTCACATGACTTACTAACGTATACTTCTAATGCTATACTTTTTACTTGAATGAATTGTAGATGATTATATACTCTGCATTTTGGTAATAAAGCTTCTAGCTTGGTCTTCTAAGTGAATCTTATTATACGACTGTGTATTGACCATTAGCTTCTGACTTGTGTTTTGTCATGTGTGTCTCACATGGGTGTGTCTTAAGCTTTAGTCCCTTTTTGTTTCTGACTGATAAGAACATTCGAGAGCTTCTCTCTCTTTCTCTCTTCGATGCCTTCAGACATTTCTTCTTCTCTTCTTTCATTCTTCTCATATCTACTATGTTTGTTGTATCTGAGTGGAGATTGATGGAGTAAACGTGATTATCATCATATTTATTCCCTCTTACTCCGTCAATCTTCACTCAGTTCGTAGATCTATGAGTGAATTAGGAATCTGAAAAACTCTAGCTTTACCAACCTAGTGAGATATGATGAGATCACCTTCGATTTCATGGGGCTTCACTTATCTGTAAGTAATCTCTACAGAAAGTGAACTTCTTTTGTGTTACTACTTTGGTCTCGAAATCGGATGGGTTTTTTTATCCTGTAATTTTCTCTAAGTTGAAGAACTCTTTTGCTATGCTATCTTTGACGAAGTGGAGTCTGACATCTATATGTTTAGATCTCTTGTGCAAGACGGGGTCTTTACTAAGGTAGAGTGCACTCTGGCTATCCGTGTATATTACTGGCTTTGTGATATTGATGTTGATTTCTTTTAGTATGCCCGATTGCCATGTTAGCTCCTTTACACCTTCAGTAATTGCATAATATTCTGCCTCTGTGGTTGATAGACTTACTACTGATTGTTGTTGTGCTTTCCAACTGATTGTGTTTCCTAATAATGTGAAATAGTCTGCAGAAATTGACTTTCTTGAATCTTTATCTGCTGCATAATCTGCATCCACATAGTCACATAAAGACAAATAATTGCATTTAATTAGTTCATCTTTTGAAAAGCATAATCTGTAGTTAATGGTTCCAGTTAGATATTTGAGAACCCCTTTCAGCCCTTGCCAATGTTCTAAACCTGGATTGGCCATGAATTTACTTAGTATACTGATGGCATAAGCTAGGTCAGGCCTTGTGCATAGTATAATGTACATAATGCTTCCTACACCAACATCATAGGGATAGTGAGCCAATGCTTTCTATTCATCCTCAGTCTTAGGACTCTTGCTAGACACCATCTATAGGTGAGATCCTAGGGGAACAAAACTAGGTTTAGCTTATTCCATGTTAAATTGGACTAAAACTTTTTTGATGTAGTTTCTTTGTGCAAGCCACAATTTTCCTTCTCTCCTTTTTCTGATTATCTGCATTCCTAGAAGCTTATGTGCTTCTCCCAAGTCTTTCATCTCAAAGTGATTACATAATTCAGACTTTGTCTCTTGAATTCTATTCAAGTCTCTTTCTGTTATTATTAGGTCATCCACATAGACTAACATGATCACTGCTTTAGTCATTCCTAGATCCTTAAAGTATAAGCAGTAATCATATGAGCTTCTGATAAAGTTCATACTGGCAGCAACCTCATGGAACTTCTTGTTCCATTGCCTAGGTACTTGTTTAAACCCATATAGGGATTTTTGAAGTAGACATACATGGTTTACCTTATTCTTATCCTCAAATCTGACTGGTTGCTTCATGTATATTGTTTCCTCCAGTTTTCCATATAGGAAAGTTATTTTAACATCCATTGGATGGGTTTCCCAGTCATATATAGTAGCTAGAACTAGAATAAGTCTAATAGTTTTGAATTTAACTACTGGTGAGAATATCTCCTTATAGTCAATTCCCTCCTTCTGTCTAAACCGTTTAGCTACAAGCCTAGCCTTGTAAATCCTAGGTTCCGCTTCTGTGACTCCTTCTTTCAGCTTGAACAACCATTTGTTCTCAATTAGTTTAACTTTGGGAGCTCTAGGCACTAAAGTACAAGTCATGTTCTTCATTAAAGAAGAATATTCTTTCTTACAAGCTATCTTCAACTATTTTGCATCCTTACTTCTCATAGCTTCTTTATAGGTTTTAGGAGCCTAATATTCTATAGTTTTAGCTATAAGGCATGCAAATTCAACCAAGTTTGAATCAATATACCTCCTATTAGGAATTCTCTGCCTTGGTTGCCTATCTCTTTTGAGTTGGTAGTCTTGTAGATTTCCTTGTGGATCATCTGTAGTTGTGTGTAGGGTTACTTCTTCACCCTCACCTTCAGTCTCTTCTGTCCTTTGTTCATGATGTATAGATCCTTGTATAGGTTCCACATCAGGAGGTTGAGTGATACCACCTTCTTTAGTTTCTGGTGGCACATAGAAAGAAACTGAGTTGTTTAGTGATCCTAATTGCTCTTGAACTTCCTTTAAGAGGTCTGAATTTAAGGAATTCCTATTCAGCAGAGGGAATTCATCTTCCTTGAAGATTACATCTCTGCTTATAATAGTTTTGTAGCCTCCCTTTTAGAGTAGTAAGATCTTACAGCCTTTAACTCCCTCTGGATAAACTAGGAAAACTCCCTTAATTGCTCTAGGTTCCAGCTTTCCTTCCTTCTGATGGGCATAAGCTGTACATCCAAAAGTCCTTAGGTGAGTTAGGTTAGGTTTCTTACCATTCCACACTTCTTGTGGAGTCTTATAATTATTAGCAAAGGTGGGGAGCCTATTAACTAGATAGGTTGCAGTCCTAATAGCTTCTTCCCACAGTAAATGTGAGCAACTCGAAGAGAGTAGCATGCACCTAGTCTTTTCTAGGAGAGTCTTATTGAGTCTCTCTGCTACACCATTCTGCTAAGGTGTAGCTCTCACTGTTTTATGCTTTAGGATACCTTTCTTGCTGCAATAGTCTTCAAACTCTTTATTGCAGTACTCCAATCCATTGTCAATTCTTAGGCATCTTAGCTTCTTTCCGATCTGATTTTCTATAAGTGTATGCAATTTCATGAAGTTTTTTAGTGCTTCATCTTTTCTCTTCATCGAATATACCCAGCATTTTCTAGATTTGTCATCAATGATGGACATAAAGTATAGGTTCCCTCCTACAGTAGATACTTGAGCTGGCTTCCAGAGATCACTGTGAGCATAGTCCATGATCTCTGTGGCCCTCTGTGCTCCCTTTTGAAAACTGGATTTGTGATGCTTTCCTAGCACACATGATTCACAAAACTCCAGCTTCTTCAGGTTTTGTTCAGGAATCATTCCTTGTTTAGAGAGGTGGAGCAAACTTTTGTTCCCTGCATGTCCTAACCTTGCATGTCATTGCTTGGTTGATTCATGATTTTCCTTCTCACTAACTTGATTAACTTCTGTAGAGCCTATAATATAGTACAGCCCACCCCTTTCTACTCCTCTAATAATGACTCTACCATCCTTTAGGATTTCTCTGACTCTATCTTTTGATTTGATCTGAAAACCTTGCTTATCAAACAAGCTTTCAGAAATCAAATTCCTTCTTATTCCAGGCACAAATCTGACATTAGTAAGGATTCTTTTCTTTCTATCAAACATGTTGATGGAGTCATTTCCAATCCCTTCTATCCTTTGCTGCCCAGAATCTACCATTTTTACCTTGGCAGTGACTGGTTCGAATGTAGTGAACCAGCCTCTATGAGGAGTCACATGCATACTACAACCTAGGTCAAAAATCCATTCTCTACTTAGGTCTTCGCTCTCTTCAGTGACTGCCATAATCTCATCACCACTTGAATCTTCTAATTTTTCCTCATTTCTTGCATCTCCACTTTATGCAGCTTTATCCTTTTTCTTCTTTCTGCAGTCCCTTACAAAATGTCCCTCCTTATCATAGTAGAAATACTTCTTTCCTTTTCCCTTTTTCTTCTTTTCCTCACCTTTTTTGGTGTGCTTATCCTTTCCTCTTCCCTTTTGCCAACTCCCTTTCTTGTTATTCTTCTTATGTGACTTCTTGTCTTAATTGTTTCCTACAAACATCACTTCTGCCTCTTTTTTGAATGGATTAACATCCACTATTTCTTTCATTAATGAGTCTAACACCCTCTTGACAGTGAGGGATTCTCCACTAGCATGCTTAATTACCTTCTTGAATGCATTGAATTTAAAAGGTAAAGCCTTTAGAATCACTACAGCTTGATGCTCCTCAGAGATCTTTTCATTTGTAGCTTCTAAGTCTTGTACTAACTTAAAGAAATAGTCTAAGTTATCATCTAGGGAGACAGATGTGTTCATCTTGTAGTTAGCAAGATTATGGAGAAGACTCATCTTGTTGGGAAAACATCTCTTTGCATAAATTTCATCAAGTTTAATCCATAGCTTCTATGTAGTGTTACAATTCTGCACTTTTCTTACCACAGTTGTTGATAAATGAAGCATTAACTTGTAGTGTGCAAGTCTTTACATCTTGAGTCTTTTTATCGGATCAATTTCAACATCATACTGATCTTTGATAGCCCTATAACAATTATAAGACTCAAGAAGGGCTTGCATCTGAAGTTTTCAGATGGTGAAGTCTTCCTTACTAGTGAAGATATCCATTTCTTTTCCTACCATCTTGACTGTAGTTTAAAGAGATAAAAGATGATGTTTACTTACAGAAAAATATTGATGATCCTTTATGCTTTGAGTAATCAAGAAAAGCCCAAGAGGTTTCAGATAGCTCTGATGCCACTTCTGTTAGGATAATTGTGTTAAACTGTTGCTTTAAACCTTAAAGATTGATAAAGATGTTGTGTCTTGCAGATGTTATGGATTGCAGAAAATTAAAGAACACCAAGATTTTACTTGGTTCGATAGCACTAACGCTATCTACGTCCAAGGATCTCACTATAGTGGTTCCACTAGTGTCAAGAAGAAGGGAACATTTTACAGAGATGAGTGTTTATCTAAACACTTGCAAGAGTCTATTAACTCTCCTAGGACTCACAAATAAGTACCCTAGCACACTCTCAAACTTTTCACTCTAATTCTTACACTCGTTGATTTTTCTTACAATGTTATGAGAATTGTAATACGTAATATGTCTGATGCCTTAAAGTTTGTCCTATTTATAGGGTCTGAAGCAGTTGCATTCAGTTGTGCTTTGAATGAGTCAGAAGAGCTTCACGTGTCCCTCACATGACTTACTAACATCTACTTCTGATGCTATGCGTTTTACTTGAATGAATTGTAGATGACTATATACTCTGCGTTTTGGTAATAAAGCTTCTGGCTTGGTCTTCTAAGTGAATCTCATTATACGACTGTGTGTTGACCATTATCTTTTGACTTATATTTTGTCATATGTGTTTCACGTGGATATGTCTTAAGCTTTAGTCCCTTTTTGTTTCTGACTGATAAGAACATTCGAGAGCTTCTCTCTCTTTCTCTCTTCGATGTCTTCAGACATTTCTTCTTCTCTTCTTTGATTATTTTCATATCTGCTTTGTTTGTTGTATCTGAGTGGAGATTGATGGAGTAAACGTGATTATCATCACACTACAAGTAGGCAAAGTGATATATTGAGCACTTCCAGGCTTTGCAAGCCATCCAAGATGAGACTTACAGCATCCTTGTCTAGCATCAAGTAGCGAAGCTCAAAATGTTTACATTCGGAAGATATGAAATCAATTTGATTTCCAAGTAAATGTCAAATGGACCCATGACCTTGAGTTCATTGAAATTCTTGCAATTTTTGCCAATTACCTCCATCGGATAATTGGCATCTTCACTAGATATTGTGATGGATTCAAGATCACTCCACATACCAATGCATTTCATTATTGCAAGCTACGATATCCGGTTCCACACCGACAGAACAAGTCTTCTAAGGCGGGGCACCTTCAATAGACAAAATTACAGATTAGGTTTAATTTGAAGATCTAAGAAGAATCCTGACAGCACAATGGATTCTCAATCGCCCTATAGATATAATAACAGGACCCTTAATTTGCATATATCTGTCTAATCAAATGAATAAATACATCTATTACAAGTATGAACTATATTAATTTTACAGGAAAAGAAATGCATAAGCCTTGAAGTAAAGAAATGCATAAGCCTTGAAGTAAAAAAGAACTCTTCCTTCGGACTGTGGTTTGGTGAAACTATAGCTCAGGCCACAAGTCATCAACCTTTGTCCATTCGAAATACCAAAGATGTTCATGATGCAATTATCAAGAACTAGTTATAAACGTACAAGTCGAGACCATTTATTTCATGATGTGCTTGTTCCAGTCGGATGGGAAGTAAAATGAGGCTCTCAAGTTATAACTTCATTATAATGCATTATTCCATAGAAGAATGAACGACACCTATTCCCTTCCCACTACATTTCATTTGGAAAATGTCATTTCAGGATGTTTGCTGATGTTCAGCAGCAAACAATAATAACGTTAAAGTGTTTTGAAAGGCATGTAACAAGATAAAACTTACATTTCAGCAGTATAAGTCAATTGATCACTACTCACATACAAATTGATGTGAAAAACTAGTGATGTTATGCTTCTCGGCTCATATTCAAGGATATCTTTTAACACCAATATGTGCCTGTAAAGGTGTTTCAGCTATTCAATTTTATTCACACATTTATGAAGTCTCAAATAAACATATGAATGAGATTTAGTAGAACATGATAAGAACTGGTTTACGGGAATAAAAAATTGATTCCCCTTTAACACACAGGTCAATGACCCGTCAGATTGACCATCCAAATACACATATGGTTCCATCGAAATTTTGATCAAATTGGACCTTAGCATTGACAAATCAAGCGTTCTCTAAAGAGAGGGATCACAACAGGCTGAAAGCCATGCACTGCAAACATTAGCAATGCCTGACGTAAACTCAAATATACTTAAAAACTGGAATATCTTCACCAAAATATCATTGTCAAGGTCCTTCCATCTCCTTGCATCTACATAACCATCTTCCATGACTTCCAAATATCTCCAAAGTGTCTCGACGAATCGTAGGTACTACATCGACAAAGAAAGTAACTAATATTGCTTCAATCACATAACTTCCAATAGCACTAGCATTCATGAAAACAGAGATAAATAACTGATAGGTCCCGTAATCACATCCTCAATGTTCCATATTAATTGAAATAAGATCCGTATAATAAGGAGAATTAGAGAGTCTCCTATTATCTCCCGAAAGAAATATCAGTACAGACTTCTCTTTTCTCTTTTCTAACAGAACGCTCCTATTTATTCTCATCTTTCTCCCTCCCGAGGTGTAACAAACTTGTAACAACCCTATATTCTATTTTCCAGGCCTAAGTAACTACCCAGAGCCACCTGGCATCAACTTTTCTTTCTTGCCCTTTTGTCTAGTATAGGTAACCTTAATTGGGGGTCTAACATTACCCGCCACCTAAAGAGCGACCTTGTCCTCAAGGTTGAAAGATGGAAATTGACAGGTAATTAGGTCAGAAGGCTCTCATGAGTCCTCAAAGGCAGGAAGATCCTTCCAATGAAAGAGAATTTTGGTTCCCGATCCCCCAGTTTTAGGGCACACGCCCCTTACTTTAAAAGGTTCAACCAAAAGCTCCAAGTGAGTAGTAAGGTGGAGAGAATAGACGGAGAGGATGGGTGTGAACCAATAGCTTTCTTAAGCTGATAAGCATGAAATACATTGTGGATGCGGGCTGTAGAAGGTAATGTTAAAGTAAAAGCTACCTGCCCAATGCATTTTTCAATGGGAAAAGGGTCATAGTAACAAGGGGCTAATTTCTCATAGCTGTGTTTAGCCAAAGAGGACTGTTTGCTGGAGCTTAACATAAACCAGATCACCGACATCAAAGGTGACTACTCGACAGTTTTGATCAGCGGATTGCTTCATTTTGTGTTAGGCTCGTTGTAGGTGGGACTTGAGCTTGTCCAAAAGTGCATCCCAAGTGAGTAAGTGAGTTTCTATCGTGGCATTAGTTGCTGATCCTAGTTCATAGCGGATAAGGGGAGGAGGAGATTGGCCATAGAGAGCTTGAAAGGGAGAAGTGTTGATGGAGGAATGTTGAGCAGTGTTATAGTAGTACTCAGCCCACGATAACTAAGAAAACCACTGAGAAGGTTTGCCCATAATGAAGCAGCGAAGATAGAGTTCCAACCCACAATTGACCACCTCAGATTGGCCATCGGTTTGTGGATGGTAGGTCGTGCTTCGCTTGAGTTTAGATCCTTACAATGTGAACAACTCACGCTAGAACAAGCTTATGAATATTTTATCCCTGTCGAAGATGATACTACGAGGAATGCCATGAAGCCAAACCACTTCCCGCAAAAATACTTGAGCTACTGTAGAAGCTGTAAATGGATGCTTAAGGGTCATAAAGTGGGCATACTTGGAAAGTCGATCAACTACCACTAGAATAGAATCAAAGCTATGAGACTTAGGAAGACCTTCTATAAAGTCCATAGTGAGATCTTCCCACACTTTATCGAGTATGGGTAAAGGTTGTAATAATCCAGCAGGAGCTATGGATTCATACTTGTTACACTGACAAACATCACAAGCAAGAACATAATCCTGGACTTGGCGTTTGATTCCTTTCCAATGAAATTCTGCAGATAATCTAGCATAAGTGCGCTAAATACCCGCATGTCCCCCAACAGAACTACAACGGAACTCCTATAGTAGCAATGGAATATAAGGTGAATCTGAAGGTAGTGCTAAACGACCCTTGTAACGAAGGTGGCCACCATCCAATTTGTAGTAAGGATAAGAAGCTAGATTCTGATTGATAGCTTTCACAATATTAGCAAGAAAAGTATCGACAACAACTTGTGTTGGCAGATCATGAAAGTCTAGCAGGACCGGGGCTAAAATGGTAGAGGGAGTCATTTGATCCAGTAGGTGAGATAAGGCATCTGCTGCTAAATTTGTAGAACCGGGCTTGTATTGGATTTCAAAGTCATAACCCATCAATTTGTGAAGCCATTTAGAATGCTCCCCATCTACCACTCGTTGCTCTACTAAACATTTCAAGCTGTAGTGATCTGTTCGGACCACAAAATGTTGCCCCACTAAGTAAGCTCGCCATTTCTTAATAGCAAAAACAATGGCCATAAGTTCCCTTTCATACACAGATTTGGATTGTGCGGAAGAGCTGAGCTTTTGATATAGAAGGCCAGGGGTGGATTATCTTGCATCAGAACAACCCCTAGATCGAACCCCGAGGCATTAGTTTCAATAACAAATAGCTTCATAAAATCTGGTAAGGCAAGCACCGGAAGACCTGTCATAACTTGCTTGAGCTGGTCAAAGGATGATTGGGCAGAAAAGTCCCAGTGGAAAGCGTCTTTTCGCAACAGCTGAGTAAGGGGCCAAGCAATCTTTCCATAGTCTTTGACAAAACGTTAATAATATCCGATGAGGCCAAGGAACCCTTGCAAGGCCCAGAGAGTGGTAAGGACAGACTAATCAATCATAGCTTGTAACTTTGATGGATTGGCTGAAACTCCATTGGCATCAATTATATGGCCCAGATACTCAATCATGGGTTAGAAAAAGACACATTTTTTGGTATTAGCAAACAATTGATGGGACTGAAGGACTATGAATACCTATTAGAGATGGTCCAAATGTTCAGCTTCGGATTTATTGTAGATGAGAATGTCGTCGAAGCAGACAAGGATGAACTTCCTCAAGAATGGTTTAAACACTTCGTTTATCAAGGATTGGAATGTGGATGGGGCGTTTGTCAAGCCAAAGGGCATGACTAAGAACTCATAATGCCCGTAGTGAGTGCGGAAGGCGGTTTTAGGAATATCTTCACGACGAATTCGAATCTGAAAGTACCCAGACTTCAGGTCAATTTTTGTAAATGTGACTGCACCATGGAGTTCATCAAGCAGTTCTTTAATGACAAGAATGGGAAATTTGTCCGGTACAGTAGCTAGATTCAAAGCTCTGTATTCCACTCAGAAATGCCAACTACCATCTTTCTTTTTTACCAATAAAACTGGACTGAAAAATGGGTTGTTACTTGGCTGAATAATGCCAGCTACCAACATCTCAGTAACAAGCTTTTCAATCTCATCTTTTTGCACATGAGGGTATCTGTAAGGACGGACAGATATCGGAGAAGTTCTCTCTTTCAAAATTATAGCGTGATCCTTACTCCTTGTTGGTGGCAGTCCAAGAGGCAGATGGAAAATATGCTGGAATTCCTAGAGTAATGTTGAAGGGCTAACGGACAATATATGGGTAGTGTCTTGCGGAGGCTCAGGTTCAACGAAGCTTAATTGCTGGAATTTCAATAAGTACCTGTGTCCCTCTTTTTTAATTATGCGGTGCATGGCCTGGAGAGAGACCTGAGTTTTACATAGAGTGGGGTCCTCTTGCAACTGTACCTTATGATTACCAACCATAAACTCCATGGGCAGGCTAGCCCAATTTATGAATGATGCTCCCAAGGAGAGGAGCCAATGGTATCCCAAAATTAAATCGGTACTCCCAAAAGGGAGAGGGAAGAAGTCGGCAATGACATCAACCCCTGGTAGATGGAGGCAAAGTTGGCGGCATATACCTGTAGAGTGGATTTGTTCTCCAGTGCCAAGGGTGACTCCGAAGTTGGTAGTAGGAGTGACTGGCAGATTCAGATCAGCAATGAGAGTGGAGGAGATGAAGTTATGGGAAGCTCCATAATCTATCAGAACCACGACCCCCTTTTGGTTCACAAATCCTCAAAGTTTTAAAGAGTGAGGAGTCGTGAGCTCAACTAGGGAAGAAAGTGACAATGCCATATTTTTCGGTTCACTTAAAGAGCTCGAATTGGCAGAAATCTGTTGAGGGTCTTCCTCTAATACCTCTGGCTCGTCATCCTCCATCCACAAGATTTGGAGCTCCTTATTCTTGCATCGATGACTTGGGCCGTATTGCCCATCACATTTAAAGCAAAGGCCCTTATCCCTTTTGGCCTTCATCTCTGCTTCAGTGAGCCAACGAAACTTGGGTGGAATGGTGGTGCTTAAGGTAGTTGTGTTGGTGGAGAAGGTTTGCTTTGTCGAGGTGGGAGAAGCGATAACAGGAGCAGAAAGGTTAATTTAGAAAATAGAGGTGAAGAGAGGGGTCTTGGGAGAGTCATCGTACCTAAGGAAGAAAAGATTCCTCGAGATTTGTCAAAGAGGCTGGCTGAAGCATTTCCCATACAGTGGTTTTTAGTAAAGTCATTTTTGTCTTCAAGTATTTGGGCCACCTTCATGATCCGACCCATACCTATGGGTTCCCATAATCTCAACTCAGCCTTGATGTGGTCTTACAGCCCATTGATGAAGGTATTTTCAATCATCGATTCTAGAAGATCATGGAAAGGAGAGAACAACACCTCAAAGTTACAGCGGTACTCCTCCAATGTTATCATATGGCGTAGGGCAAAAAGTTGTTCCATCAAGGTGCCAACCTGGGTGGAGTGGAAACCTTCCAGCAGCAACTTCTTAAATTGCTACCATCCATAGAAGGATCTTCGGCTCTCTTCATAATAAAACCAGGAGAGAGCGTCACCCTCCAGATAAACTACTATTGCGCGAAGCTTCTCTTCAGGTCCAAATCCATTCAACTCAAAGTATCTTTCAGCTCGTAAGAGCCATGCATCGGGATCCTGTCCATCGAATATGGGTAACTCAAGTTTAAGAGGTAGAGAATCATAGTGGCGCCATGCAGAGATTGGTTGGGAGGTTTCCCCGATTTTAAGGGGTTTTGACCCACTAACGGCTTTTCCTTTATTGCCAGCCGAAATCGCAGATTCAGGATTCATAATCTCAGGTGTAGGCTCTTTGGTGGTTGATTCTTCTTGATGGTTATTTATGTTGAGTTGTTGGAGGATGTTTATGAGAGTATCTTCGATGAAAGGTAAGCGGTCACCAACTTTGGTGAGCTTCTTGGTATCCATACTGTCAAATTTGGCCAAACGGGCTTTTATGGAGTTAAGCTTTTCCTCTATTTCTTCAACCCTGGTTTCCATTCGTTTTTCAGCAACCTGATTTCTGGTCTGCATCTAAAATCGTTGCTCTGATACCAGATGATAGGTCCCGTAATCACATTCTCAATGAACAGATTGCATATTAATTGAAAAAAGATATGTACAGTAAGGAGAATTAGAGAGTCTCCTATTCTCTCCCGAAAGAAATATCAGTATAGACTTCTATTTTCTCTTTTCTCTTTTCTAACAAAGAGCTCCTATTTATTCTCATCTTTCTCCCTCCCAAGGTGTAACAAACTTTTAACAACCCTATATTCTGTTTTCCAGGCCTAAGTAACTACCCAGAGCCACCTGGCATCAACTTTTCTTTCTTGCCCTTTTGTTTAGTATAGGTAACCTTAATTGGGGGTCTAACAAGAAGAGGATAAAAACATTTAAAAGGAGTTAAGTAAATCCTGTAAGCAGTTAAAGTATTGCAATTCTCTGGATTATTTTCCATGCTATAATTGGGAAAGCAAACCAATGCCTATAGTTTACAACAGCGTGTGTTAACATGTATGTATCTGCTAGATTGGACCATATGCACATTATTAGAGTTTAGTGACAGGCTCACAACTACATGATACTGCTATATATTTGTTGAACGGGCTACTTTTTGTTCCAAAATCGACCCTCTTGATATCATTCTACTTAACAATTAATAGAAAGTTACGAATGAGGTACTTCTATAATGAAGAGTAGAATATTACAGAATACTCCAAAAGTCAATGTCAAATAAATTAATGAATTATTCTAAACTTGATTGCAACTCAGTAAATTAATCATAAAAATATTAGTTGTAGCCTAACACATTTACCCATACCCACCCTTTGCCACCTGTATGAGAGTCATTCTTCATCTAATAATGCTACAATGAATCTCTTCCAAGCGTCTGATCTAACAGAAACTTTTCCTTCGTAAACAGATAGAGTACATTATTGGATAGACTCAGCATGTAACACGAATGTGGGCTTATGCAATGAAACTAAAATATATGCTAGCAGCAATGAAAAAGGGTATTCTATAACCGAAAGGACACATTAAACGTGTTTTAAGTCATCACACTAAACTTGATGGAGTCCACCAATCATGTTTATGAAACGCTTCCAAACAGTTCAAAGTCGAAATACAATAGATAAGGCTCAATTTTGATTACTATTTAGTTCATCTCCTTGAAACTAACCTATACCCCCAAAGTTTCAACAGTTAACGGCAACGATAATAAGAATGAATTGAACTTTCACATAATCAGAATAAAAGTAAAGTAAGAACAAGCATTTGAAAAACAATTAACAGTGAAGCATCACAAATGGGAATTAAATTCAAGGACATAATCTTAAGAACTCCCATTGTTTATCCCTGATGTCATCCTCTCCGTTGAATTAAGCATACTCAACATCAGAAACCCACAAATGCTGAAACAAAAAATTGGAAGAGAGGAAAAGATAATGAAAGAAATAAAACACACAAAGAAATTATTCTGAAGATTGCATCTTTTATTGAATAATCAACAGCTATTTATAATAGCTTTACATGAACATGGAATGAGAAAAATTAAGGAAACAATCCCATTAACAACATGAAAGAAGGAAATCAAACTACCCACTAATTTGATTAAACTACCCACTAACTCAATGTTAGTTTTATGTTCTAAAATTAATGAACAAGAATGAATAACAAAAAACCATGAAATAGAGAGAAAAATGCCTAAAAACATTGAGCATGATCAGTCCCTCTATCAGCATAAGCGTGCAAAGCAAAAAGGAAAAAACATGAAAACATCTGGCAAAACACATGACCTATCATAATCTGCAGGCCCTGCTTCACTAACCAGCTTCACCTTTTTGTCTTGATGCACGCCTGTAACACACAGCCGTGTGCTAAGCCATGCGTTTCTTCAAAAGTTTGGGTTTCACACACATGGCCATGTACACATAACACATGGCCCGTGTTTCTTCAGTTTTGGGTTTTGCACTAATTTTATCACTCCCCCTTAGTGCAAACTCACCATCAACAACCCAAGAGCCTCTCTGAAGTATTGGAACTTTGGTTTCACCAAAGCCTTGGTAAAAATATAAGCTACTTGATCATTGGTACGAACATTCACCAACTCAATTTCTTCACTCAACACCTTCTCACGAACAAAATGATGACGAACCTCAATATGCTTTATTCGTGCCTGAAAGACAAGATTTGATGTAAGCTTGATGGTACTCTCATTATCACATTTGATTTGCACAACATAGTCAGTCTCAGACACCATATCTTCAATCAACCTTTTCAGCCAAATACACTCTTGTGTAGCCAAAGTTGCAGCTACATATTCTGCCTCTATACTTGATAAAGCAATGATGTTTTGCTTCTTGCTGCACCAACCATTGCTGAACCTGTACTGAAACAATATCCTGTAGTTGAATGGCGATCATTGGTATCTCCTGCCCAATTTGCATCAGTGAATCCACTCAAGAAGAAATTATCACATCTTTTATACCAAAGTCTATAGCTAAGAGTTCCTTTTACATAACGTAAAATCCTTTTAGCAACATCACGTTGGGGAGTCCTAGGTTCCTGCATAAACTGTGAAACATTTCTAACAGAATATGAAATTTCAGGTCTTGTGATAGTTAAATAAATTAGACTACCAACAAGTTACCGAAATCTCTTAGCATCCTTCAACAATTTTCCTTCATCCTTCTTCAGTTTAAGATGTGGTTCCATTGGAGTATCTCTCTCCTTTGACTCCCCCATGCTAAAACGACCCAGAAGGCTCCTTGCATAACCTTTTGAGAAACGAAATAACCTTGATCTGCCTTTTCATTTTCCAAACCAAGAAAACATCCAATTTCCCCCAGATTTTCATCTCAGAATGGACAACCAAATCACTGCTCAAAATAGAAATTTTTGACTCATAATCTTTAGTTATTATCATATCATCAACATATAATAATACCAAGAGATGCACACTTGACTCTAATTTAATAATCAAACTAGAATCTAAATCAGAAACTTTAAAACCATAAAAGTTAAGGTATGATACTACCTTACCATACCAAGCCCAAGGCGCTTGCTTCAAACTATACAATGCTTTCTTCAACTGGCAAACATGACTTGGAAATTGCTTAGAAACAAAGCCATGAGGTTACTACATAAACACCTCACGATCCAACTCTCTATACAAGAAAGCATTCTTAACATCTAGCTGCCATAATTTCCAACTTCTAAAAGCAGCAAGGGAGATAAGAGTTTTTACAGTGACCATTTTAGCTACCGAACTGAATGTCTCTTCATAATCCAAACCATAAGATTGAGAGAAACCACGAGCTACCAAGCGAGCTTTGAACCTATCAATGGTGTCATCAACCTTTTTCTTCAAGAAAAATACCCACTTGCATATCAATGGCTTGCATTTTTCTGGCCTCGGTACCAAGTCCCATGTCTCATTCTTGTTTAAAGCATCAATTTCCTCTTACATGGCTTTCTACCAATTTGGACATCCCCTAGCTTCCTCATAACTTCCTGGTTCTTCTGCAGTAAATGCTCCTATAAAGAAACAAGAAGTCACAGTACAATTGTTGAGTGCTACCTTATAGTCCTTTAAGGTAGTTTGGCTGCCTTTTCTCCCTTGTTCACCTTCTCACTTCATGTTGGTTGTAACACTCCACTCTCACAAGACATATACCCGACATCCTGAGTGATGCCCGAATACATATCCCGCAAGAGTGGCATATTAGAGCACTCACATCACTAACTTAATCATGGCATCATCATATAAAAACATAAACATCACAATATTTTAAAACCGAATTCCTCATTTCATTTCATAAAAACCGAATATGTACATTGAAATTTTTACAAAATCCTCTAAGTATGTACATCATCAAAACCTAATACAAAACACGCTACATGAAAGAAGAATTATACAAAAAATTTTATCTAACCCTTCAGTCTCAGCTGACCGATCTTTGAGTCATATCTCTGATCCAAAAGTATAAGAACTATGCTTCTTGTAGAGTCTCTCTGTCACTAATGTCCTCTCTCGGTTCTGAAATGTCAACGTTGCAATTTTGGTAAATTTTGCGAACTCAGTGAGGTAACTATCATCGATGGTTCACTTGATTCATATAAGACATCATCATATACAAACACATATTTCACATCATCTCATTTATCATGTAGCATCACGTTTCACATTCAGAGTAATCACACCAATCATTTCAATCATTTATAATACACATATCAATTTTAAATTCAATACTTATGAGACTCACTTTCATTTATTATTTTGTTGTGATTGAGTGCATTTCACTAGCCCATATCTCTTGTGGATATCAAGCTTTTATCAGATAATGTCCCATATCCCTTAGTGGATACCGGGTACAATAGCAACTGAGCCAAAGGCTCTTATCATATGCTGACCTTTAAGCTCTTTTTACAAGCAACTCCTATCACAATGGTCTTTATCTTTCATGCATTCATGTAATGAAATGCATCACATTCTCAGTCAATCACATGATTTCGTATTCACATTCAGAACACATTTATCATCAAACCTTGGTCCGACATTTAACAAAATTGTTGAGTACACTTATTTCAGTTAGATTCACATACAATGAGCACTTCCAATATCTCATTAATGCATCAAACGGCTCGGACTTTCAAAGTCCGAAATCAACACAATCAAGTTCACATTCATAAGATAATTCATATCATAATTTAAAACAAACAATCAATTAAGAGAGGCTATCTAGATTACTCATAGGTTGCTCCAGAAAGCTATTGCCTCGATGTCCCGGAAATGTTTGGATGTTGACGCTCTAAATGCTCCTCTATATCATGCAATATACATTTACACATATCACAATTTGCACAATTATATTAATACTCATTTATACACATAAGTATATATGAATTATGTACTATGCATGCTCAATGACAATCCCAGGTATATTTCCAATATTCTCATCGCATAATCATTCTTATACCAACACTTACATAATTATAATATGAACTTAGGTTTACGCCTCAATAAAACAAATTGAATCTAAGTTCATACTTAATTGATCATTCCAGATTTTTCTAAAAATAAACTTTCGGGTCAACTTTGTATGATCATTATGATAAGGAAAATGGGGTAATTAGGCAACACTTTCTTTTAGAAAAATGTTCCTCTATGTCTTAAGTTTCTAATGAAACCAAGATCATACAATTTGGTTCTGTATTTTGAAAACTATACACAAAATATTTTGGATTGTTCTGAAACTGCAATAGTGCTGTATACTCAAATTCAAACCAGATTTTGGAACTTTTAGAGACAAAATTAAAATTTAATTTCTTCAAAAAATTTGTAACCATATGTCTCTAGTTTAAGCTAAATAAAAAATCATCTAATTTAGATATCTACTGATCAAAGTGTGTCCAAAATACCGAAGCATGTTCAGTGAAAATACTCCATTTATCAAATTCCAGCACACTTCATCATTTTCATCCTAAATTCATCAATCAATCTTTTCCGCATGAATTTAGATAGTCATAATTTTTTATGGAGAGGAAGAATAATGTGTGAGGAGTTTGCTGGTTCAAATTTCAAGTCATTTGGAGGTCAGGAGAAGAAGTTATGATCAAAATAATGAAAGATGCCAAAACTGTTATCCCTTTCTGCACTCGCACGCACGATCATGCACTGCGAGATGCTTCCTCATTGTCACGATCGTGCATAAGAACAATCATGCAATCCCAATCGATAGTGCAAAGTCACGATCGTGCACGCACTGCAAGATGCATCACTAATGTGCACGATCGTGCACTACCTCATTCTTCCCTTTCGTCATGATCGTGCACTGTCTATTTTCTTCTCCAGATTTCCCAAACTGCATAAGGTTTCTCCTTTTCTTCCTCTCTTTTGTTTAATCTACCATCTCTAACTTATATTTATCATTTTCTCTTCATTTTGACTCCCATTCAGCTCAACTCATTCACAAACAAATCAAAATCTATCACAAACACCAAAACAGAATATTTATATATGCATATTCATCCTATCTTCTGCACTTCTTCATTTTCTGCAATTCTTCATTTTCTTTACCACCTTCATTCCACATCTTACTATCACCTTGATCCTTCCTATAGCACAACGTCACATTACTCTTTGTTTTCCTTAATTCTAAACTCATTTTAGTTCATTCCTAAAACACCCAACGAGATTCTCACAGGCAACAACAAAACCAGAGTAAACACATATCATTTTTCCAAAAATTTTCTGCACTCTTTTCACACCCATTTTCAATAATCTTTCTATCTCAAAAATCAATTCAACAACATCCTATGAAATATTGATCACCAAATATGCAAAAACAAAACACACGACACACCCTATTTTTCATCCTTGTTTCGACTAATATACATCTTCATTTTATAACATCAACGGCTAACTAACATGATGCATGTTTCATTATCATTTAATCACCATATTTGTTTCATAATCATGCAACTTACGAGAATTTACATATTACTTACTTGCTAAAACTTCAAGTTCTTCAAAAACACCAAAAAGCCCTAACTCCTTATGCAACCTATGTACATCATTGTGGAGGTTGGCAGGTTTTGGTTTCTTGTGGCAAGTGGAGAAAACAACAAGGTGGGAATAGCAAATGAGAGACAAGAAAGCTAGATTTAACGTTGATGGAGGTTAGTGAGAAAATCCTTGAAGAAGATGAAGAAAATCACGAAGGAGGAGAAAGCAAGAACAAAACAAACTAGGTCTTTCCAGTATTATCGTGAAATAAAGATTAAGTTTGGCAAGTGACACTGTCACTTGCCCACTTCCTATAGCCTCACCTAGTTCTCTATTTGCCTATAATTTCTACTTCAATTGTCTCTAGAATTTTCAATATCATTTTCTCACAAATCCTAATACCGTTAGTCAATTATTTCAATTGTCATTTTATACTTACTTCTACTACCATTCATCAATTTTCTTGCCACTTGATATTTTTTCTAGTCCATAAATACTCATAATTTCGGAAATTTCCTAAATTTTACCAAAAATTCTAATTCAACAATTTATACTCTCCAAATCAGTTTTTAATACAAATAAACCACAATCCTCAACATAATCACATATATAAATCAATTATACTCGGAAAATGTCAATGAATACCTGTACAATCATTTTAATGTGCAAAAATCAATATTCACGTATATGTGTATGTTATATTATGCATGAGTATGAAATGCACTTTCTAACTTCTCAATAAACTCTCATATACACTATTCTAGCCCTAACATGGGTAACAGAATATTACAATTCTCCCCTCCTAAAAGAAATTTCGTACTTGAAATTCTTACCTATTTGTTCGAACAGGTGGGGATATTGTCTCCTCGTATGATCCTCCGTTTTCTAAGTTGCTTCTTCAGTCGAGTGATTCCTCTAAAGGACTTTCACCAATAGAATTACTAGATTCCTCAGTTGTTTTGTCCGATAACCCACTATCTTGATCGGCTCCTCAACATAACGTAGATTACTAGTAACCTCAATCTCTTGAGCCGGAATCACATGTGTCAGATCAGATCTGTATCTTCTGAGCATACTCACATGAAATATATTGTGTAACTGAGACATCTCATTTAGTAAAGCTAACTTGTATGCCAAAGGTCCTATCCTCTCAATGATCTTATAAGGACCAATGTAACTAGGGCTCAACTTGCCCTTTTTACCAAATCTCAACACTCCTCGCCAAGGCAACACTCTCAGAAACACCCTGTCTCCTACACTGTATTCCATATCCCTTCGATGTTGATCCACTTAGCTCTTCTGTCTATCTTGAGCCGCTTTTATTCGACCTCAGATCAGTTTCACTTTATCCACAATATCTTGTATCAATTATGGGCCTTCAACCATTCTCAAGCCCTCTTCATCCTAATATAGAGGCGATCGATGCATTCTGCCATACAATGCCTCATATGGTGCCATCCCGATACTACTGTAATAATGGTTGTTATAAGCAAATTCTATTAATGCTATATACTGATCCCATGCTCCTTGAAACTCCAATACACATGCTCTGAGCATATCATCAACAGTCTTGATTGTCCTCTCACTCTGTCCATCTATTTGAGGATGAAATACAGTACTGAACTTTAACTTCGTACCCATAGCTAACTGTAAGCTCTTCCAAAATCTCGAAGTAAATTTAGAATCCCTGTCCAATACAATAGACACCAAAACCCCATGCAACCTCACCACTTCATTCACATACCTCCGGGCTAACTGGTCTAATGAGTTATTCTCTCTCACTTGTAAAAAATGGGGCGACTTAGTCAATCAGTCCACCACAACCTATATAGCATCATTTTTCCTTGGAGTCTTAGGCAATCCCATAATAAAATCCATGGTAATTTGTTCCCATTTTCACTCCAGAATGGGTAACGAATGTAGCTTCCCAATCGGGGCCTGATGCTCAGCTTTAATCTGCTGGTATATTAAACACTTAGAAACATACTCTGCTACTTGCTTCTTCATTCTAGGCCACCAAAAATGTTGCTTCAGCATGTTATACATCTTAGTGGTACTAGGATGCATTGCATAAGTGGTCATATGAACTTCCTCTAAAATTTCCTTCTACAGATCATCCACATTAGGCACACATAGCCTCTACTTTAGCCACAGTGTCTCATCACTCAGTTCAAACTCAGAATCCGGATTCATTTTCAATCTCTCAATAAGCTTCACCGTATCAAGATCTTTATTCTGGGCTTTCCTGATCCTATCATGTAATATCGGTCTCAGCTTCAATGTAGCAATCAACATATCATTCTGCTCCAAATTCAACTCCACATTCAAAGCTCTCAAATGAATTGAGCTCGATAACCTCGATAACTGAGGGGGCGCTTGTTTAGTGGGTTTGAAAAAATCGATATGGGTATGAAATGAAATGTCTTGTTTGGTTAAATACTATCATTAATTAGGTAATGGTTTCATTACCCTGTTTAAGGTAACGCTCCATTCCTCTCATAATCGAGAGGAATGAGAGTCATTACTTTGTTAATTTGGCGCGCGTTCTGGCGCCATAATGTTTACTTCTCCGAACTCACTCTCTTTGTAACATCTCTTCACCCATAATCGTCTACCTTGGCATATCTCTCCACAAACTATCCCTGTAGCTCGCTATGGACACACCCGAAACCAAGCATAGCACTGGTAATGTTCTTCCTTTCTTTCTTCTTCAATTTTGTTTTTGTCGATATAGCATATTTCTACTGGGTTTC
>JAOTAX010000007.1:28330335-28354551 GCA_025629825.1 Erythroxylum guanchezii
CCGCGAACTCGAGAGGGTGTAGTGCATACCCTGAGGGCTCTCCTACCCCTTTACCAAAGAGGACAATACCGATTAATTGTAGGGTCAGGGATCCTACATCTTGAGCTCAATAATAATATGTTTCTGAATTTTATATTTCTTATTCATTAAGTTTATGTATACATGATTGTTTGAATAAGAAATTTGTATGTATTTTCATAACAAGTGTATGGATTGTATGTTGTTTTTATACAACTTATGAACCTAAACATAATAAGTTCTTAATGTAGTGGTATATGGAAGGGAGTATACGACTATAATATGTATGACAACCATAACCCACATTTTGATACATTGAGGTGCTTATAATGTTAATGGTTTATAAGATTTAATTTTGATAGTCTTATGTTATACTATTAAATATAATGATGAAACATCCAGTCAAGTGGGAGAATGTAAAAAATATGACCTGATATTATGACCCATATTTTTTTATAGGCCCATATTAAAGTTGGTTTAGGGTTTTCATTGTTTAATAATATGTTAAATCTTGACCGTTAATTTAGTATTTGATAGACGTACAAGATTAAATGCCAACAAAGAAGTATATATGAACTAGTCCTCTCTCTACTCTAATTATGTACAGACAAAAGCAAATACAAAATGAACGTATTTGTGCATTGGGTTATCCATCAAGCCATCTATTACTAAAAAAGGGTTAAGAGAGAGAAACTAGTTTATATTCGTTGGAAGTTTTCTTTCTACATCGTAACAAATTCCACTCAAGGTAAGTGATTTATTCACTTCATCTATGCGGTTATTATTATATTCAAGATCTAAATGGCATAAATGATTTACATATGATTCATGATTTTTGTATAGCTTATATCTTTGATGTTTGAATATTAAGAACAAAAAAACTTACAGCATGTTCACCCATAAAGGAATGTTTTTTAGTCTGATTTTTTTCTAATTTCATGCCAGGTTTTTAGGTTTAGAGGAATAATGGGAGTTGTGCGATGTGTCAGGGACCTTCTTCTATACCTTTTGAGCCTTGGATTTTGAATTGAAAGTTAATAACTCGTTACAATTTATGAAGAGAATACACTAAAAAGTTTATATAGTATGTATTTAAGATATAATGGTTATGAATTTATTTATTGTAAAAGATTAGAAGAGAAATCATAATTCAGCGATGGCAAATAGGATCGAGATCGATCTAAAGTCAACGAGGTCAAATCCAATTTGACCAAGCTTTGGGACAGGTCTCACGTCTTTTTTTTCCCCCAAAAAATCAAGCCTCAAATTGGGTTTAAACTTGAGTTACCTAAGTCCAGCTTGATCAAAACCCTGAAATTATAAGTAAAATGATAAAATTTTGAATAAAACGACATTATTTTACTTTTAATTTAAAAATTAAAAAGATCAGATAGGGTCGAATTTTGGGTCGTCGGGTAGTATTCCTATAATTTCATTTAATCTTATGCCAAAGACATAACAAAATAAAAATAGTAAAAAAAAGTATCTTTTCATGTATTATAAAATAAGTTAATTAATTAATTAATGCTTCGTATTTAAATAACCAGATCTAATTAATTAGTATTAGTAAATTTAATATGATTTTATTAGTAATTAGTAATATTTAAAGTATCTTGAATGAATCACAAATTAAATCTTTTTAAATCACGAATAAGTTTAAATATTTTAAGAGATATATTTTTAAATAACGTCGTATTAATGTAATAAATGTAAATTTAAAATATTTTTATATTTAACAAATTTTAAATTTTTATAATAATTTAGGAAAAGTACTTGAATTTATAAATTCTAATAGTAAATGTATTTAACTTTTTTCCAAATAAATTTAAACTTTCTTTTTGTTATAAAAAATCATTAATATATTTAAAAAAGACTAATTTAGGTTTAGTTGATGTTAATACGAAAAATAGATGGCAATGAACAAGAATTAAGATGAAAAGACCAAAATATAATTAAAATAAAAATTTGTGACTTATTTATATTTTAGAACAGAGAAATTATCTTTTTTTGCTTGAGCCCATGGTCCAGCCCAAAAAAGCTCTAAACTAGATAACCGGCGCCGTATTACTACTGTTGAATCTCTACTCACCTTCTGGCGGGCTCTTGGCGAACTGCTCTGTTCAAGAACCTCGGTTCGGACCGTTCGGTGACTACAAGTGTACACTTCGATTTCGATCTGTCCCAGAAATATGGGGGTGAAGTACTTGTGGGATATTTTGGAATCCTGCAAGAAAATCTTACCACTACATCGTCTTCAGTTAATTCCTCTGTTTTTTCTTTTTTTCCTACTGTTTTCTCGGCAACCAAACATCCCAAACACCTGGCATTTGCTCCATTTTCATATTGTTTGATGCTGAAAAGGTTAGGTTTTTAATCACCCAATTCGTTGTTTTCAGGAACAAGAGGTTGTGCATAGATCTTTCCTGTTGGTTGGTTCAACTTCAAACTGTAAACAGGTCGCACTCCGCAATGACAGAGAAGCTTTACCTTAAGAACCTTTTTCACCGTCTCAGGGCTCTCATTGCCTTGAATTGTAGCCTTGTTTTTGTTTCTGGTACTTGCTCCACTCCTTTTTTGCAACTTGGTCATCGGTTGCCATTGAAGTCTTAAAAAAATTATTCTTTTTGGATGCTTAGCTTCAGCAAAGTCTAGTTTTTTTTATCTTTGGTTTTCTGAATTTGAGTTTTTGATAATAATTGTGACCTTTTCATTCCCAAACGCTCATTTGTACAGACAAAAACACTTATTTTCAGTAGCATCTCTCATTTAGTTTTGTATAGAATTTAGGAGTTACTCATTGTTGTTTCGTTCCCTTGTAGACGGAGCAATTCCGGCTATCAAACTAGCAACTTACAGGCAGCGCTTAAAATCGGGAATCGAGGTAGGAAAACCTTGTTTACTATTCTAAACAGTTCAATTTCTTTATGTTCTACAGGTTTAGTTTTTTTGTTTTCTTTTTTTCTATCTGTTAACCTGCAAATGGTTTCCCCGCACTTCAGGTTTCCCAGGATGAAGTGAATCAACAAAAAACATGCTCTCTTAAGAGAAACATGGGGTCTGAATTCTCCCGCATGATCAAGGAAGCTAAAGTCCTTGGACTGGCGCTTGGAATCCCTTGTCTGGATGGGTATTTCAATGAAGTTATTTCTGTTAATATTATTGTGGAAGTTCTGTTGAAGGTGAACCAGTGTTGAATCATTTTATCAGAGATCTGAAGGTCGAACTGCTTGATAGAAAGTAGTTTATAACTGGTTCCCTTAGAACTTGATCCTAAGACCAATGAATTAATGACGAAGTCTGGTTCCAAGAATGTTGCTACTTGTAAAAGCACTATGAAATTAGTGAGGCTACAATTTAATGCATATAGATTCTTAAAGCAATGGCTGCTCCTTTGACAAATTCTTTCTCCTACATTTCTTTTTCTTAATTCCAGAATTGAGGAAGCTGAAGCACAGTGTGCATTACTCAACTCAGAATCATTGTGTGTAAGTAGCAAAAAATCTTAGTCTGGATTCAGTTGTGTCACTTGGATAAATTTCTAAGTTTCCAATTTATTTATTTTGCCCTGTTATCAGGATGGTTGCTTTAGCTCAGATTCAGACATCTTCCTTTTTGGTGCTAGGATGGTGTACAGAGATATATGCCTGGGTGAGCAGATGGGGAGGCTTTTTGTCTATTGATTCAATTACTTGCTTTTCATTAATTTTGACTACTACTGACCAGTTCTTTTGATGATTAGCGGAAGGTGGTCATGTTGTATGCTACGATATGGCTGATATTGAAAGAAACCTTGGATTTGGAAGGAAATCGTTGGCAAGTTTCTTTGGCCTGTATCTTTCAGAAAATCCTGTTTAATTTTTTCCTATTAAAGTGAAACTCATCAAAGGCTCACACCTGAACACTCTGCTATCTTGCATTTTCTTTTGGCCTGTGATTGGTTGTGTAATGCTTAATGATTATCTTTCTGTCTCCAGATTACACTGGCCCTTCTTCTTGGGTGTGATTACTGTCAGGGTGTTCACGGTCTTGGTCCAGTATGTTTGGATATTCCACTGCTTCTTTACCGTATCTATTTCTTTTTTATTCATTCTCCTTTTTTTTTCTTTATTGATGCACTTATCATATTTGAGTTGGCTGATATATACTTGTGCTGTTACACTTTACTCAACGACTTTAGGAATCAGCTTGCCGGCTTATCAAGTCTGTTGGAGAAAACAATATCTTTCAACAAATAATATCAGCAGGACTATCTTTTGTAAAGAAGACAAAATGTTCAAAGACAATAAGTCAAGCTCTTGATGGCAATGAAAATTCAAACCCAGTGCATTCAACAATTGATACCTGGGGTGATGAGAAGAACCTTGTTTTTGCAAATCTTACGGCCATTGTTTTGCATCTGGTTCTATACTGTTGCATTTCAGAATTTGGTTGAGCTTGGAACATGCGAGCTCACTAGTTCCACTTCTGCCTTAATACTTGATGCCTATTGTAGGTAGCAATGATAATTCTGAAGCATCGAATCCATGTTTGCAAGTTATAAATGCATATTTAAAACCTAAGTGCCACTCTGCAGATTCTGATGAAGTCCATAGGTAATGTAGCTGACATCTGTCCTGATTTATTCATTATTTGCCCTATGAGGTATTCATTTGATCATGGTTACATTAAGAAAGTTTACATGTACACTCTTTGCATTGGGTTTTGACTTCACTTGAGCACAAATAAAATGGTAGAGTTTTTCTGCTTTAGCTGACTTGGACTTGACACGTCAAGTAGCATCATAGTTTCTGTGATCTTGTTCCTTTGCTGTTATGTTTTTCACAGGGCGCTTGCAAATCTTCCATTTCAACGGGCTGAGCTTCAACAAATATGCGCTCAGTTTTTTGGGTGGCCTCTAGTGAAAACAGGTCTTTACTTTTCTGTTACCATGCAAATTGTTTAAGATGTAACATTAATGTAGTAGCTGCATTTACATGGTAGCTTCATTGTAGATGAGTATGTCCTTCCAAAAGTTGCTGAAAGAGATCTACGAAGATTTGCCAATTTACGTTCAGCTTCATCACAACTTGGAGTTCAGCCTCCTCTGTACCAGGTACTAGCTTCACCTCAACTAGCCAGTGCCTGATGTTCCTCCGTATTGGTTGGTTTACTATCTTTAGAGTTGTTGGGTCTTAATGTGATGGTATGGATATTTAAAATACTTGTCCCCCTGCTTGAAGATCCCAAAAGGAACTGAGTTGAATGTGGTTTCTAACTGCAGCTTTAAAATACAATCTCCATCCTTTCAGCATGAATGTGGCTGTACAGATTTTTATGAAAAAAATGAAATAGATGTATTTATGAAAATCCAAAAAGTATTTGGAAGCATACTCCACAGAAATAAGTTGATATTTGTGTGTGAAAGCGGTTGCTTCATGCATTAGTTTTACAGTAAAACTTGGTTGCCTGAAGCATGTCAATATGCCATACATAGAAATCATCTCCATCTATTATTGTTAACCTCTGAGCAAAACCTTGCACTGCAGATGCCAGTGAAGTGCCCGGTGACAGAAATTGTCAAGCACCGAAAAGTGCAAGGAAGAGATTGCTTTGAGGTGTTGTGGGATAGGTTGGACGGGCTTAAGACCTCTATAGTTTCAGCAGATCTAATTGAAAGGTACTATTTACGATTGCTTGAGTTTTCTACGTACTCAAAAGTGCACCTGGACTTTGAGTACTTTTCTGCTAGAAGCGTGGAGAGTTAATGGCTTATGATCCAAACCCTCCAAATGAGAATTTGTTGTTTTTGATTTTTAATCAAACATATCTACAATCTGTTTGATACACTTCTGCAACTGATCCGAGGTTCTAAGTAGCTTTACCATTATGTTGTTACACTTTTGCAAATCTTAAATGATTCAGACTGTGATTCAATGGATTGCTTTTTCTTATTTCTTTCCTTCTCTTTTCAGTGCCTGTCCTGAAAAGATAACCAAGTTTGAGGAACGGAAAGCTCAGGGCAAGAAAGAAAAAGAAAACAAAGGAAGACCAAAGAAGTTGGTGAAGAGTACTACTATTGCTGACCTAGACTCTAGACTCCAAGCTTTGTTGCTGGAAATAGAATCAGAAGGCAATACAGCTTTTAGTTCCTCCCATTCTTCAAAACCAGCTATATCAAATAATAATGCCACCTTAGGTCTGACAAACCACAGAGGACTTAATGCAGGGTCAGAAAGAAGCAGGGAAGCCAATACTTTCACCTCATGCTATGCTAGTAACACAGGTCTTGGTCAAAATCAGGTCATTGATCTTTCTAGTCCTCCCCCACCAAGAAACCTGCCTAATTTCTCAGGATCCCGACAATCCAGAAACCAAGTTGTTGATGTAATAGATTTAAGTGACTCAGAAACTGAAGTGTCACCTGAACATGCAAGAAGGGCAAGAGAACTCAGATTGTTCATAGCCAGCATTAGGGATGACATTTCTTAGAACCATTGCTCATGTATCCCTGCTTTGTTGTAGTGAACTCAGATTGTTCATAGCTAGCATTAGGGATGACATTTCTTAGAACCATTGCTCATGTATCCCTGCTTTGTTGTAGTAGATAGATATTTTTTGCCTTCTTAATTATGTCTCTACCTTCTGTCAAATGATCCCTTAATTTTTATATAAATTAGAATATATTGAAATTTAACCATCTTCTACAAGTGCACATTTGAAAGCTGGATCTTAAACATTACAGACGAAGTGTTTAGGTACAAGTAATTATAACTCATTTTGACAAAAAAAAATCTACAGATAGGAAAATTTCATGGAAATCAATGAATTTGTCGTGTGGATGTTAAGTCCTCTGCAATCCTTTTAACATTAGCCAAGAACTGCATGCATTTTGTAGGGTCATCATCCTGCAATGCCAACTTCAAGTTCCAAAACAATTCCCTGTAAGGATTACTACATTTTTCTGTACTCTGTTCTGGTTGTTCTTCGTCCATCGGTAAGCTTTTTATCAGCTCGTTTGAACCTGATTTGTTTCCTATTCTGCTGTTTACAACAGCTTCCAGCTCTGAAGACATGGCAATGGCCCGTCTGATACATGATGAAGGTATCTGCAACAGTAATGGAGTTTCCATGAAAGAGAATATGCAAAATTTTCAAAAAACTGACTGCAAAGTTATGTGCAGCTCAAAACAACTTGACCCTATCGCTATTTCAATACAGAATTTACAGTTTACCTGAGCAAGCTGAGCGACTTTAAATCCAAAACTTTTCTCTGAAACACCAGGTACCAGCTTGTAAAGGTAAGTGACATTTTCACCATCAAATTCCGAGTCTGTGGCTTCTGTACTTTTCTGTGAAGTCAGATAAGAAACATGGTATGCTCCTACAGAGCCTGGAAATTCTCTCTTGATGTCAGCAATTTTTGGGTAGTGAGTTACAAAAAGGACCATGCTTTTCTTTTTCTCGAGCAGATGGTGCAACGCAGCATACGCAATAGCTCCACCGTCATGTGTACTTGTTCCTCTACCAAGCTCATCAATGATAACCAGTGAGTTTGGTGTGCACTTGTTAAGTATATAGCTAGCCTCGCTCAGTTCTTCAAGAAATGTGCTTCGACCTTGTTGAATACTGTCGGAAGCTCCCATCCGCGTGTAGATTTGATCTAGCACGTGCAGTTTTACGGACAGTGCTGGTACAAAGGAGCCAACCTAGAGGGATGAGAGCGCAACTATGAATGAAGTGGCCATAACTCACAAGAACTCATTTTTGTCAAATAAAAGCAACAAAAAGTAAATTTTACGTGAACTAATTGAAACCAGCAAGAAAAGAAGTTCAAAGGAATTCAAGACATAACGTAAGAAATAATTGATTGAACAAAATAGTATGTTCTTACAAAAATGAAGCCAATGATAAAATCAACTGAAAAAACTCAACAGGAATTTTTACAATTTTCACTAACATTATTTATATATGACCAGGAAAGAAAAATCGAACAGCTGCCAAACATTATGAATAAATGAAGATATAAAATTACACTCTACCTGAGCCATCAAAGCAATGAGAGCAACTTGGCGAATGTAGCAACTCTTTCCTCCCATATTTGGTCCAGTAATAATTTGACAATACTCACCATTTGAATGCAAATTAGTGTCATTTGGGACAAAATTATCTTGCAAAATGGTCTCTAGAACCTGTTAGGCATAATCAACAAATAACCAACAAGAAACAGACTATTGACTATAATCTCTACTCCTGTAATAGAATATCACAATCCATTGAGCTTGAGTTTTAGACTCCACAGCAAACTATCATGCAGCAGCTCATCACATCACATAATGAATGATCATAATATAACCTAAAGTTTCAACAGTCTAAATGATTTTCTTCAACATGCTAGACGTGAAATAATATGGTAATTTCAATCATCTTGTAATTTGAAATCATTTAGATAAAAAGAAATAGTGACTTATTAGTGAATAGAAGAAGCACATATAATATGATGTAGCATGACTATTTTACCGGGTGACGACCAGAGCAGATATGGATCTGAACAGATTCTTCACTATCGACAAATACTGGACGAATGTAGTTCTGCAAGAAATAAGTAAAGAATCACATTGCATCAACCTAGGCAGAAGTTAAGGAAAAAAAAAGAAAGAAAATTTTAGCACACCTTGTTCTTTGAAAGAGTAGCAAGAGCATGCAAACAATCCAACGTTGCAAGAGCTTGAACAGCAGCCTGAAATTCAGCATAATAGTTACCAAATCCCATCAAAAATCTATCCCAAGCAGTTCGACAAACAACCATTAGTTCTTCATTGGCCAGTGATAGTTCATCTAAGGCCGCGATTACTTCTGGTGGGTGGTATCTAATAGTTTTTTTAGTGCTGTTCACCTTGACCCAGCTTAATGGCACCTTTACATCTGAAGGCAACTGCAAAGTTAACTAATCAGAAGTGCAGCATGCAGTGCAGCTAAATTTAGAATAACTGGGACAAAGAGTATACAAACACAGAACCTCAAATAGGTCCAGAGAACCCAATATGATGCAGTACACTAAACGACTGAATAGTTTACAGCACTGCATCAAAGAATTAAATGCATTTCCTTAAAACTTGCAGCCTTACCTCAATCAAATGTGTGATTCCTGACACACTAAAAAATTCCAAGTTACGCATTCTAAGGTGCTTGCGGTAAATACTGATCAAAGAATCCAACTTGTCCTTTGCTAATTGCACTGCTTCCCTGGCTTTTGCAACCTAGGCAAAGTAAATTGAGTATGTTTAGAGAAATAAAATGTTACATTTAACGCATGTTGAAAAACATAAAATAGTGATACATAAAAAAAGAACTATATGGAATATAAAAACCTCTGGAAATTGGCCATTCGAACTTAAAATAAAGTTTGGGAGATCCTTTTGTTCCGCTGCTTCCTTATTGAGCATAGACAACAGTTTGGCAGCAATACCCACTATATTCGTGGAAGAAGCAGTCAAAAGTAACTTTTTCAATAGAACAGATTTTACAATCTGTGCCTGCACTCTGGCATTGTCCTGATCCTCTTCAATGTTAAGTCGCTGAAGCTGTTTTCCGGCACATAATATAGCTTGAATAACTGCAATGAACTGTCGTTTGAAGACTTAAAATTTTTGGCAAGCACATCAACTACCAACAGCATCTCATGGTTATTGTCTAGGTAAAAGGGTTCTCTTGCTTTACCAAGTTAAAAGGCATCTTGAATCCAGATAACAAATTACATGTATAGGCTTTTCAATGCCTTCAGAAATGAAATGTCAGCAAGTAGCAAAGTATCATTGAAAATCACAATATCAGAGGAAAGAATAGAAGTTGTTTAAGCCCCTCCAAGAAGTTGTAAAGAGATGCAACTGGTGTTTCACATTGGAAGAAGGCCATAAAACCAAGAGAAGATGGAAAATGGGAAACCGTTATTCATTCTTAAAGCCATTTTAAGACACTGTTAGAGGAGCGAATGACCCTTATGAAAATGAGCTGAACAGTCTCAAAACAACCAATGATTACCTCAGATGCAGTGGCAGTGCGATGGAAAATTCTGGTTATTCCACGTTGAATATCAGGTGATCTTCCTAAAGTTGTTAAAACAGAAGAGAGCAAGTTATAGAAATCAGGCTGTACAATGCATAAGTCAGCTTTCTCCTTATCAATCTCATTAACCCAAGGAGCAGCTCTATAAGAGCCCATGGATTCTGCAATCTCAGAAACAGCATCAAGACGAGCATTTATCATGCTTCTGGCACACAAAGGGTGAGTGACCTGTATCAGGCATTACTTATTAAATCTATGTAATAGATAACGATGAAGTTGATAGTCAAATATACAAAATAAGATCATTACCCAGTGCCTCATCAGCCTTGAACCTGGTATTGTAAGAGTATGATTCATCATATGTAGCAAGGACCCAAACTCAGAACCGTTTGAATTGTTCCTCAAGACCTAAATGGTAACTTGTTAATCCAAGTTTAGAAACAGGGTTTGAAATAACTGGAAAGTTAGTTAGAATTAAGGCATAAATCTAAGAGCAAGAAAATTGACTTCTCAAACATGAGATAAAGTTCCTAAAACTCAGTTAAAGGGAGTTGGAACATGGCAATTAAGACTTATTTGTCCAAAATTTGCTCTCCTCCTTTTCAACAAACCACAAATTTTTAATCCTAGTAAAGAATGATAGAACATAGGAATTTAAAAAAAAAAAAGAAAAGCATTCTGATGATCAATCTGCGAATCACTGTCATGTATAGACTGTTAGATGAAATAATCATAGCACAAATGATGCACTAAGCTATTTCAGAAGAATCTCCAACACTCAATGAACTAACTACCAAATGATGCTAGCTCCATTAAGAGAGGTCTTTAGTGAAACACACAGTTTCATAGTTATTCAGCCTGAGTGAAACCAATCAATCACCTCTAATTGTTGAAGTGTGTTTGCTGAAAGGTTCATTTCCATGTTGCTGGAGAAAGATCTGAACGAAGCTCCAAGGCCCCAAATGCTATCAAATCCAAATTGTTTGAGATGATGGATGGTTAAGGCCAATGCTTGCACTGCCAAATCTGGCATGTTAATGATTTCCTTTCATTTTGAAGTAGGGTGGATAAAAATCAGAAAGTAAATAGAAGATCAAAAAAGGAAATAAAACATTAGCGTAAGTGGACTTACGATAAAGAGAATAAAAAAGGAAAGTGTAAAACCATATCTAGCACTATCTTTTGAAACAAAACTAGAAGAAAAACAACAAAATCACATGAAAGGATGAGTTTGAAAGCCATCTCACCTTAATCAATAAGTTATCACTTCTCTGTTCTGTCACTTCTTGAGTTTGTTTTCTGTTATCCGGTATATTTTCTTGCATATTCTCATACAAAGACATGATATCAGCAAGTGCACTACCATTGCTAAAGCAATCTCGAGAGGCGCGCTCGACTCGAACATTTGAAGCAGGTCCAGCATATGCCAGCAGAGACTGATAAACAAGAATCCATAGAATAAGCTCAGCTAAACCATACTATTGCAATTTTTGACCACTTGTCATTCCATCATTCATTCTGATCATCTAAGTTGACCTGATTCCTTGTACATCTTACAATTACCTGAAGTTAACTGAAATAGGATTTTCTGTACCGTTAAGCATAAGGAAACTGCAACCTAAAATCTTAACTGCCCAAGCAAATTCGCTATTCCTATTTGAATCAGTATATGATAGTGAAGAGTAAGACACACATGTTGAATTAAGTTTAGTTAAACTTAATAATTAATTTTAAGCAGATTACAGAACGTTAAGAAGAGAATCCTTAGAACTAAAGCATGATACAAGTATGGTCACATACATGGTAAAAGGCAAGGCACCGAGCCTTGATGCCAAAACAATCAAAGGACGTCACACCTTTAACGACAACAAAAATAAAATGCATGGCTTCACACACAAACAAGAAAGCTTTCTCGTTAACTTTCTAAATCCTTTCACGTTAACTATTAGAGAATGATTTCAACTACCTTCTCTGTTAGCTTTGACAGAGGATCCCCAAGAAGTAGCTCAGCTGGAGACAAGCTCAACACCACAGCCTCAAGCCCACTCCTCATAAAGCCATCATTGAGCTCACCATAAACTACATCTCCAGTCGAAATCTCAACAGCGACAAATCCAATCCTCACCTCAGGCACACCCTCACAATCATCATTTCCTTCCAAAACACCTTCTTCCACTACACAACACAAATACTTGCTCTCCCCACCACAACCCTCCTCTCCTCCTCCCAAATCCTCGGCTGCCTCCAGTGTAGCCTTTGTATACAAAGCCGACAACCCTCTTGAGAACGGCCCGATCTTCGTGTCCCCATGCGCCTTAATAGCAGCTGTCTCAGTTTGCTTAACAACACCAACCTTATAGCCTGCACTCACCAATCTTCTAACATGGACACTTAATCGAAAAGTTGGCACGCTTGCAGTCATAAAGTTGCGATCTTTATGAGCATAAATTCCAAGCACTCTCGCCGCTATCTCTGCATCTTCCCCGAAAAACCGGTACTTGTAACCAACCTCAATCATCAAAAGAACATCTGGGTATTTGCCTTTGAGGTCCACCACTTGCTGCTCTAAAGGAGTGAACTTCACGGAGTCACTGTGGCATGAGATTTGGGGTTGAGGATCTTCAGGGATTGGTTCGAGTAGTTTGTCAATGAACTTCTGGTGAAGAGATGGGTTAGGAATTGGCCTTTGAGTATGAGGAGAAAGTTTGGGTCTTTTGGGAGTGGAAGCGAGGTGTGAAGATAGCAGCTTGCGCTTGGCGGGAGAGAACGAGACGGTGGCAGAGATTTTCAGAGGTGGGTTTGATGACGAAGATGAAGATAAAGGGTTGGTCGCCGGCGGTGGCGAATCCGAGGTTTTGGGTTTAGGAGCGAAAAAGCGGGAAATGACCTGCTGCTTTTCCTTGCCCATCAAGGCCTTCGTGTAGGAACTTCCCTTTGTTCGGTTAATATATATATACATTCGCACAACATACGTACTTGGCGAGCTTTAGTTCATGTAGGCGTCACATTAAAGCCTAGTGCCCAATTTTGATTAAATTTAATTGGATATTAAATCAATAATTTGTTTTATTCTATTTTTTTTCTATATATTTTAATGTGAGCCTGCTTAAAACAATTTCTTTGTCAGTTAAGAATAAGATTGTCTAAAGCTCTTCTGTAGAATTTGTTTTGAATTGTAGTTATTGATATTATTGCTTGATATTAAATCATTTTTAAAAAAATTTAACTTTGGAGTTAAGTTTTTATGTTCTATTCAACTTGAAATGTAAGTGTTAAGGCCCGAACTCAACTCCGAACCACTATTACCCCTAAGTTCGGGGCTTTTTGTCATGTTTGGAGTCTTTTTTTTAAGAAAAGGTTAATTCTTTTTAAGTATTTTCATATTACAACTCACTTTTTAAATATATTTTTATTTACATATAATAATTTATTAATTTTAAAATATGAAAAAGGATATGATTATTTCACATCTAATGTGAAGAAATGTCAACTTTATAGGCATTTAAAATAAATCAAAAATTGGAGATAAAATATTAATAAATCTTATCCCAAATTTTTATCTATAATAATTTCACATATATATCTTTATTTAAAAAATATATTTTAATAATTAATTCAGATTAAATTTGAGTTGAATTTTGAGCTGAATTAACAGCATCAACAAACAAACGGATCAAACTCAATAATGGTCCAATTTTAAATGTGTAACAAGTCCAATTTCTTATCATAACCTGCAAGTGAACCCAACATAGATGCAGAAACTAATCTGAGGCCCATTTTCTGGTGGGAGAGAGAGAGAATGAAATGATAATGGATTAAATTAGAAGATTCCATTTAAGATCTAATTGGTTCAACTTTTAAGCAGAGACGGGCTTGGGCCTAATTTGTGATCAACGGGTCAAGTTAAGGTTAATCGAGCCTCAAACTTCTTTTTAAAAAATCTAACATTAGGATAACTTAGGCTCGAGCTGGCCAGACTCGATTTAGCCCTAGACTTGAAACTTATAACAAAAATAACATTTGTTTTATATTTTTAATTTAAAAAATAAAAATGGGTCAAGCTCATTCGTGCCTTAAGCCCCAATAGAAACAATTAGGTAGTCTAAAGTGACTCGACCTATTGTCATTTTTATTTTTTAAGATGTGGATCAACTTCATGCCCAATCAAAATCGATTATTTAAAATAATGTTTTTTTATTTTAACCTTTTTAAAATTTTACAAAATAAAACAATCTAATTATTTTGGACCGTTCGAGTCAATTGTTGACTGTAAAATGTTAAGTTAGTAAATGAGTTTTAACTAAAAGTTGTGATTGAATTAAATAATAATAACTATTAAGGATATTCTGATCAATGAAAAAAAGAATAAATTGATAAATTTTGAATTAAAGAGAACATTCTAAACCAATCTAAATCGATTCAGTCAAATCAACATTTTAATTTGAATTTCAATCAAATTTTGAGACGAGCTAAACTTGACTCTCTTGTTAGCAACTGGGCTTAGTAATAGGTCAATCCGAGCTAGAGCCCATCAAAACTTCGAACCTAACTTCACAACTCAACTTTAAGATTTCAGGTTCGAGCTTGATTATAACAAGATTAAAGTAACTTAAAGTTTAATTGACCTCGATCAGACCCGAGCTAAAAATATATAATTTTAATTTAAAAAAATAAAAAATGATATTAGTTTATATAAAATAATATTGTTTAACTTAAAAATTTAAAGCTTTGTTCAAATCGGATTAGACATTTTTACAACGGATTAGCTTGAGCTAAAGCCGACTCAAGTCTCAAACTTGACTTAAACTAATCAAATTAGAAGTTTTAGGTCCGAGCTTAAATCTGATTAGACTTAAACAACTTAAAGCTTAATTAAGATTTTACAGGACTTGAACTAAATATATATGATTTTAATTTAAAAATAAAAACGTTTCACTTTAAAATTTTAAGTTTTATCCGAACCTAACCTAAAACTCAATGTTTTGAAAATAAAAGCTCGATCGCCGACCAGGTTTTGGCTTCTCTATTAGCAGCAGCCATAGTAACTGCCTTTCCAACTTCCTTCTGTTTCCTGTGGTCCATTACTATCTGACAAAGTGATAGACCATTCGTGAAGGCAACTAGACTTTCAAGGCATCATTATCATAATAACTTAAATATCATTGGATCTTGTGAGCAAACTCCATGGAACGTGCACCATCGCAGCTCATACATTTATCCACCCTGTAACTTCAATTTTACTCTAAACTTATGGTTCATATCCCAACCTCAAAGTCTTCCATGTACAAAGTTCCCATTTGATTTAAGAGAACAGAAAAGGAAAAGAAGCTTTTTATTTTTATTATCATTTTAACGAAGTACATACACGGCGGAATTACAGGTACTTTTAGAAGGCAAGTACTTTGTGTTAGCAGAAAAAAGATAGCAGCCGACGGAATACTGTAAAAGGCAGCAGTTAATAGAGAGCCAGAGAGTTAAGAGATTAGAAAAAGTCAACAACAAAAAAAAGTACTTAGTGTGCAATCTTTGCAGAGATACGGTGATACTTATAATATAGGTGTAGACTTATAATGCAGGTGTACCGATCAAAAAGGAACAATTTTAGTACACGGTAAAAAGGTCTGACTTACTTTCAAAAATTAGCTCAAAAGGGAAAGATTTGTATACTATTATAAATTGTTAAATATTCTTATACTTGTTCGATGTGAGATTCTTGACATACTCCCCTTAGCCCAGAGCAAGATTGGACATCTGACGAGTATATTGGGCAAAGGAACATAACCAAACACCACCTCAAATTATCGAGACAAGCAAGCTCTGATACCATGTTAAAAAGACCTAATTCACTCCCAAAAGCTAACTCAAGAGGGAGAAATTTACACACTATTATAAATTGTTAAATACTCTTATACTTGTCTAATGTGAGATTCCTAACACTTCAAGATTTACCTTTAAAGTTATTAATGTATAAGGTTCTCTATTTTGTTAGGATTTAGAGATGGTAATAATGTATGCAACATTCTTTTTCTATATTTATAAAGATGTTATTTTTGTGACTTGAGCTTGTAATCTTATGTTTATTTAAAAAGTTATTTATTTATATTCAATTTAAAGTTTAACATCCAAAATAATATTATTTTAGGTGGTTCTTTCAATTTTAAGTTCATACCTAACTCGAGTCATGTAGTACAAATCTATCCGACCTTCAATCCAAACGCGAACCGCAATTTTTAGGAATTGGGTTGATAATAAATTCGACGTGATCTTACTAATTATAATTTCTAATTAAAAGGCAATAAAAAATGAGTTGAGTTTGAGTCGATATCAAGGCAAATTATGTCGAACTAAACCTAAAATTATTTACCTTTTTAATTTAATTTATTTTAAAAATAATATCTATTTTGTTAAAAATGGTATTATACTATACCTAAAATATTTAGACCACTTGTAAAATTTGAAATTTTAACTTAAAATTGAATTAAGCTTGTTAATTTTGAATGGCTCGAAATGGAAAAATTAATGTCATCCATTCTATCTTTTTTTGTAAGTGACAAAAGGCTTGGCTTAAACCACGTATGTCACAAACACAAAACCGCCCGTATCCACACCATTTTCCCTCTCTCTTTTCTTATTCTGAGGTACAAAAGCAACCACCGCTTCTGTTCTCTTTTTCAATTTTTTGCACCAATCATTGTATTCAATACGCTGCCCCAACTACGTAGAAATTCGATCCATACCATAACTACCCCTTTTTTTAAATTATATAATAAAATCACCACTCTTTTTTTTTTTTACATGTTTAAGTAACAAAATCAAGCCTCTTTATCAAAATATAAAAGATTAGTTGCATACATATCGATCCTTTTCAGACCCGTAAAGTGAGAAGTCTTATGTACTAAATACGTTGAATTTTAAATAATTGTTTAAATTAAAAATTTTAAATTAAAATGTATCGAATAATTTATTTAAAATACATAATTTATAAAATAATTTTATATTTTAATATTTATTTAAGATATATTTTTTATTGATGAATATTTATTTTTATATAAGTAAAAACTATTCTCTTTCTAAATAAAATAGTCAATTTTTAAGTATTAATAAGTTAACTATATTAAATCTTAATATAACACACTAATTTATTAATTAATATTAAATAATTTTAGATAATGAAGATTACTATTGTCTATAAAGTAATTTTAATATTAAATGTAAACCTTTTTGATATTAAGTACAATCACAACTATCAAATTCTTGCCATTAGTATCTATTACTTACACGCATCCCTTGTACGTACTTTTATATATTGTCAAAGAGGCAAAAGTGTAAATATAGAAAAAATCATGGGCCATTAAGTATTTAATAGAAGAAAAAAAACATAATAAAATATTTTCTATAAATAAATAAATAAGATAACTATCCTATTTATCCACATAAAAGTAGCTAGAGCTTGAGCTAAACTTTCATGGAAGCCAATGAACCGCCAACACAATAAACAACTCCTTCTTCTATACATCTTGAATGGGCAATGAACAACTTCTCCACAAGTAAACCTCAAAGCTGTAAACATCTAAACATCGACAAAGACGGAGTAGATAAGGGTGAGTCAGACGAAGACGAAGACAAAGAACAGCAAAAGCAGCAACAAGAAGGAGCTAGATGTGAGTGGGATATCGCTCTCTCTGCTGTTATTTCTTCAACTGACGTCGAAGGAGCTAGCGTCTCGGATGTTCTCGGCGTCATCGAGTTCGACCACTCCAACACCGTCTTTGCCACCGCGGGAATCTCCAGAAAGATAAGAATTTACCGTCTTGAATCGTTGCTCGCCGGCAGGAGTGAGGATGGTGGCATTGGGTTTTTAGATCACGGTAGCGTATGTGACTATTGCATATGCACTCCAGCGAAGCTAAGTAGTCTGCGGTGGAAACCCAGGTCGGGCGGGCGGGTGATTGGGTCGGGCGACTATGATGGGGTGGTGATGGAGTATGATCTCGAGAAGACATCACTGCCCATCTTTGAACGTGACGAACATGGTGGTCGTCGGGTTTGGAGCGTCGACTATTCCCATTGGGATCCGACTTTAGGCGCTTCAGGGTCGGATGACGGCTCGTTTCAAATGTGGGACTCGCGGAGCGAAGGCGGACGTTGCGTTGCCGCCGTTCATCCCTCGGTTGGTCGCGCGGTCTGTTGTGTTGAATTCAATCCGTTCGGAGGATCGATGATTGCCGTTGGATGTGCTGACCGGCGGGTTTACGGTTACGATATCCGGATGCTGACCACCCCTGTGATTAATCTTAATGCACACAGCAAAACGGTGACATACGTCAAGTTTTTGGATGGTCATACGTTGGTGTCTTCCTCTATCGATGGACATCTAAAGATGTGGGATTTAGATGACATGCGAATGGTTCGTAAGTACGAAGGTCATGTGAACCATCGAAACTTCGTGGGGTTGTCGGTTTGGAGAAATGGAGGTTTACTGGGATGCGGGTCGGAGAACAACCAAGTGTTCGTGTATGATAAGAGATGGGGTGAGCCAATATGGGTTCATGGGTTTGAGACAATGGCTAGATATGGTTCGAACCATGGGTTCGTGAGTAGTGTTTGTTGGAGGCAAGTGTGTGATGATAGTTGCACACTTTTGGCCGGAGGGTCCAACGGTGTCTTGCAAGTTTTTGATTGTAAAAGACAGACATCGATTTGATTTCAAGCGTATAATAATATTTAGCCATTTAAATTTCGCAAATTTCTTATACAATCTATTGATACTAACGTGATTACATTAATGTAAACACGATTATAAATTATGATAATAGTTTAAATCACGATCATAATGGGTCTCGTGGAAAGTCCCTTGGCCGAACTATGTTAAAGTTAATGTTGATGGGAGCTCTCTTGGTAATCCCGATGCTGCTAGCTTTGGTGGTTTGTTGCGAGATGAGGGTGGTTGTTGGATTGTTGGCTTCTCAGGTTTTATTGGTATTGCTACTAATCTTCTCGCTGAACTTCAAACTATTTTTTATGAAATCTCTTTAGCATGGGATCATGATTATCGGAAGGTTCTTGTGAAGCCAGACTATCTTGAAGCTATTCATCTAGTACATACCAACTGATCCCACTTGCACCCTTATTTGGCTGTCATTGATGATGTTAGACCCATGCTGAACAGAGATTTAGATTGTTCTCTTTTACATATCCTCTAGGAAGAGAATCAGTCCACTGATTTATTAGCAAAATATAGATCCTCTTCGTCGCATAGTTGGCATGTGTGGGAGACTCCAATGCTAAGTCTTCACCAGTATTTACAAGATGATGCTCTCTTTGTCGCTTTTTTGAGGCATTAATCTTCCTTGTCTTTACCCATTTTACCCAAAAAAAAAAAGAAGTAATACGCAGTATTACATTTACTTAATAGAGAGACCGTTTTTGATAGACCAAAATATAATACAAAATAATAATAATACAAAGTGTAGATAAATATGTATAAATAAAAATATAAAAATATGTAATGCAATACATAATATAATACATGAATATATCAATTTAAAAGTTTCAATTTTAAATTACAATTAAGAGTTGTTTATCACTTATCAGCTTAAAACTTTAAAGTAGTAAGTTGAAAATAATAATATATTAAAGAATAAATGTTGGTCGAAGCAAGTTTATAAGTTACTTTTAAATTAGTAATTTATATTTTAATTTTGCATTATGTTATATGTACTATGCATTTTTTTAAAAACAACGAGTACGGATTCTATAATTATGAAGACATAGATATTGTGCTATAGTCTCAATCGAGGGTTATGATATTTCCATTATCTATGAATATGGTTAGACTTTATATCATTAGATTGATTTTGTGGGGGGTCGGGATTTCTTGATATTTATGGCTTGAGATTGATTGCTATTATTACACCTCTTATTAGTGAATCTTGTATAGAGGATCTTGTGCCATTCAGTACAGTAGAACTGGACTTGAAACTTGCAGTAAACGTCATTGAAGATTCAATGACCGACTCAAGAGAATGGAAATATCTTAAGCTGCCTAAACTAATTGCCTAGGGTTGATTTGGTTAAGGTTTGGATTAGGTTTGAGTCCATCTAAAATTCAATTTAAATTGTCCCTTTTTTATAAATAATATTATTTTAGTTTGCAAATTTAAAAAAAAAATAAATTAAAATAATATTATTTTTAAAAATTAAATCAAAATAATATTATTTTGTAGCGACTTTGAGATAAGACCATTGACTAATCAAAGTCGGATTGGAGGTTACTCTGGTGTCTAGTAGACTATTGTTGAACAAATCTGGGAACTCTTCTTGTGACTATCGGTAAGTTCCAAGTGATAGACAAGACAACAAAGCCCTTCTCTCCACGAACACACAACTCTCATATTTCCTTTTAGAAACCTCACTCTCTTCACAACTCTCTTTTCCCCTTTTGTAACAATAGTCTCTACAATACTTTCACTCTTTCCCCGTTAAACTCTAATCATATAGCGGAATTGTTTTATACGCAGTCCCAGACTGTCTTAGACGTTCTGATACACAAGATCCTCAAAAGAGGGAATGTAGAGCATACTTGTCTTTGCACCTAGACAGATAGTAACATTACTAAAGACTTGAAGCTTTCAGGAGAATGAGAACTTAGAGATAATGGAAACACTCAAAACAAACTTCAACTTAAGTCAAACCTTTTTTTACAACATGCTTACAACTGAAGAGAAGCCTTGCTTTTATGGGCGAAGCAAGGGTAAGTAAGTAAATCTCCCTAAAAGACACACTCATTACATCTTTAAAAAAGATAGAAACTTTAATCATCACACCTTTATAAAAACTAATTTGAAAAAGTAAACAATATGATAATAAGATGAAATCTTGATCAGTGATTTGTGGGTCACAAAGATTCTCTTTCATTAAAAGACTAAAAAACATAAGCAAACTCCTAAAAAGACGTGTCTCACTTTACAAGGTTAAAGTGAAGTTATTGTCATTGCCAAATTCCTCTGTCAAGTCCATCTCTTTATCAATTTGTTCAATAAGTTGATGGATATCAGTTGTAGCCCAATTAGGAGGCTATGGGCTAGAAATAGAGTTGGACTCTTATGTTAGGCTTGATGGTCGATTGGATTTTACTATTCTGCGGCACGTAGGACAAGGAATGTCCCCAGCTCGTATGTGGAGAATGTGATCATATACTGAAATCCACTGATTTCTAGATAGAGTTATGATTGGACTCAAAAGAGAATTATCTCCATAATAAGGTCCAAGAGATGTACAAATGGTAGAAGGGACCGAGTTTTGAGATTTATTTAATTGGTCTAAGAAAGAGTGTAATTCTTCTATTAAGAGTGTGCTTTCTGTAGGCCAATCTATAGAAGCGCACCAAAATTGGAGATGGTTGAATGCATATAATTGTCTAGAGTCACTCATACAATATGGACGATGAATCAAATAGATAGCATAAGCTTTGCAATCATCCACAGAAGAATCCCATAAATGATGATGAGTCAAAAGTTGGGACATATCAATATGCCATTTGTTTAATGGTTGGAACCATTCTAGAAAAGTCCACAAGAGAGAACTAGCATTGGTTGGGTTAGACAAATGTCGATACAGATGAAGAGGTGAAAAGAAACAGAACAAGCATAAAGGGCAGACAAGCCCTAGAGGTGCCAGAGAGTTGACTCATGGATATTTTCATAGATATGATACATGAGTTTGTAAGGAGTTATGACATCAAAATAACCAGGAACAGGTAAAATGTGAAACTTGAGAAGAGTCAGATGCAGATAATAAAACAAACTTTGTTGAAGAAGTGGAAATAGGTCTACAACAGTGGTTGGAGGTTGGGAAAACAAAGGAGGAAATTCTTTTTTTTTTTTTTTTTTGCAAAGTTAGGAAACTCCATTAACTAAAACAAACGAATAGGAAGCTTTGAGGAAGATGAGATAAGCAAAAGAGGTTTTGATGCAAGACAGGTCTGAAAATGATCTGGAATGGATTGGGAATTATTTGAAGGTGTTTGGATAAGTTTTGGCTTTATCGAGTAAAACTGTGTAGGCAAGTTTGCAGGCGATAATGGATGAATTGGTTGAGAATTGGGTTCTATAAGTTGAAGGAGATTTGTAGAACTTTTCTTGAACTACAATTTAGTCTCAAGAAACGGGTGATTTGGATAAGAGATGACTAAGTTATGGGGGTTGGAAGGTGGACATGTTTTCCTAGGCGATAAACTGGGCAATTGGGCGATAGACATAGAGTTTTTAACCAGGCTAGGGTTCGAACTAAATAGGGACCACTTCTAGAGATTTGTAGTTCAAGAAGTGATCTTTCATCTTGATTTGGAATCACTCAATTCTAATGAACACACACTGAGATATGAATTTTCTCGTCAGACTGGTCGGATTGAAAATTCTAGCGATAACAAGAACAATGAGACAATTGTGATTATTTTCGGAAAATAATCAAACCCAATGATTGTTCTTTAGAAAAACAATCAAAACCCAGACAATTCCTTGCCAAATGATTGAGAGAAAATCTTGACTTTTTCGTATATTTTTTCTGAATAATACCGAATAGGAAACAAATGAGCTGAAATAGGAAACAAATGGGCAGCCACAAAGTCAACTCCTCACCTTTCCTATTCTGCAGGTTTTTTATTTTTAGCTCATTAAAATAGAAATAAAACTTGTAATAAAAGTTTTACAAAACAGCTAAAATAAAACAAACCAAACAAGTCATTAAATCAAACCAAATATTATTTAAATTAGACCAAAATAAGCCCAATTTAAATGTGATAAAATATGATGCTCCTATGCTTTGAACTCAGTATGATCAGGTGCAAAAACATAAGCTTTGTAGTCACCAAATGGGCTCAACATCACCTGGAACGTTAAGAACAAGTGCAGCCCAACTTCTTCTTCCTCCGAGACTTCAACCAACTCCTTTTGGACCTCAACTTTACCTGATGATTTTTCTCCAAGCCCCATGGCTTCCATATTTTTAATTGCAAGCTTGGATGGCCCTCTATCATCCTCTCCCTCTTGAGAACCGGCGTCACTACTTGAATTAAAGTCAATTATAGTGTCCTCCACATAAAGTTTTAGATCACTTACATTGAAACTGTTGGACATTTGGTAATAATCTGGCAACTCAATCTTGTAGGCATTGTTGTTGATCTTCTTGAGCACTTTGAATGGACCATCAGCCCGGTTACTCAACCTGGACTTTCTTGACTTTGCAAACCTCTCTTTTCTCAAGTAAACCTACACTAGATCACCTTTTTTGAACTCCACCGGCTTCTTCTTCTTTGCTTGCCTCGTGTAAGCTTCATTATGCTTTCTTATGTTCTATTGGACCTGCTCATGTAACATGACAATTTATTGGGCTCTTTTCTCCGTAATAATGCTTTGAAAAGGCCTATCTTGCACAAACGGAGTTAGTGAAATAGGAGTTAATGGATTAGCTCCATAAATAATCTGAAATGGGGAGAATTCCGTGGACCTTGATTTTGAACAATTGTAAGCAAATTCTTCTTGTGGCAACATTGCATCCCAATTCTTAGTTTTCCCTCTCAACAAACTTCTCAAAATTTTCCCAAGTGACCTATTTACTACTTCGGTCTGGCTATCAGTTTGTGGTGAAAAACGGTGCTAAATTTAAGTATTGTACCTAATTTAGCCTATAAAACTCTCCAAAAGTGGCTCACAAGCTTCACATCTCTATCACTCACAATACTTCTTGGAATGCCATGCAATTTAACAACATTATGAAAATACAAATCCATCACATGTTAAGCATCATTAGATTTAGCATAAGGAATGAAATGTGCCATTTTAGAGAACCGGTCAACAAAAACCATGATGCTATCAAACCCTCTTCTAGTCCTAGGCAATCCTAACACAAAATCCATGCTCACATCCTCCTAAGGATTGTTTGGTGTAGGCAAAGGTGTGTATGGGTTGTGGGCTTGGGGTGCCATTTTTGATCTACTACATGTGTTGCAACCACTCACAAGCCTAGCCACTTCTCTAAACATCCCCGACCAATAGAAGTTGGAATGGGCAAGTTCATAGGATTTCTCTCTCCCAAGATGGCCAGCAAGTCCACCCCCATGGACTTCTCTCAAAATTGCCTCCCTCAAAGAACAATTTG